>PVIY010003020.1:56168-118784 GCA_004026745.1 Myrmecophaga tridactyla
TAATCTCTAGTCAATACTGTATGTTTGAAACTGTAATGAGATCATCTCCCTGGGTGATGTGATTTAGTCAAGAGTGGTTGTTAAATTGGATTAGGTGACGACATGTCTCCACCCGTTTGGGTGGGTCTTGATTGGTTTATTGGAGTCCTATAAAAGAGGAAACATTTTGGAGAGAGTGATTCAGAGAGAGTGACACTACAAAGCAGAGAGTCCACGAGCCAGCAACCCTTGGAGATGAAGAAGGAAGACGCCTCCCGGGGAGCTTCATGAAATAGGAAGCCAGGAGAGAAAGCTAGCAGATGATGCTTTGTTCACCACGTGCCCTTCCGGCTCAGACAGAGAAGCCCTGACTGTGTTCGCCTTGTGCCTTTCCAGATGAGAGAGAAACCCTAAACTTCATTGGCCTTCTTGAACCAAGGTATCTTTCCCTTGATGCCTTTGATTGGACATTTCTATAGAGTTGTTGTAATTGGGACATTTTCTCGGCCTTAGAACTGTAAACTAGCAACTCATTAAATTTCCCTTGTTAAAAGCCATTCCATTTTGGTGTATTGCATTCCGGCAGCTAGCAAACTAGAACAATTGTTCTATGTTACAGTTTCCTCATTTTGTGAAATAGGAATAATAGAGTCTTTGTGAGGACTAAATATGTGCCATGCACATGATTTATGTACTTATGTACACACACACACACATATATATACTCAGTAAATTAATTAAGTTAAATAATTAAAAAATGCATATAAAATCATAGAAGGGTGCCCACTCACATAGCATATTTTCAATAAAGGTTAAATATTAGCTATTATTGTTTTTTATTTCATTATCTAAAAATACCTACTGATTTTCTTTCAAAATTATTTATGATTTCCTGTCAGAATCATATTATAACATATAAAAAGATATATCTGTTTTCTTTCCAGTCTTACAGTCCTACACATTTTCAACTTTTTATGACGCATACACTTTATACTCGACATAGCATAGTTTCCTTTTTCTTGAAGTAAAAGACAAAATGCATGCAAACTCATAGCAAGTGTCTGGTACCAACCCTTACAGGAAGTAATTGCAATATAGATTAAGGTTAAGTAGTTGGTACAATGAGGGCAAGGGAGCAATGAGCTTTGAAAGTAATGAGAGGCAAAGCGTTGGTATGGTGGGAATTACAAGAAAACAAAGTGTGGCTTTTGAATTCAAGCAAGATTATGATGCCACCTGAGATCATAGAGAAGTGAATAAGGGCTGAAGATCTTGTTGCTTGCCTCTGAATGCCTCCTGACAGTAAGATAACAGAAATTCCTGTTTATCTCACTACAATTGAAAATAGCTGCTGGTGCTGTGTAGTCTCTGCACATCCATAAATAAATTATTTTGACCACCACCAGCTGACCATTAGAACTGTAATATTTGTCTTAGAAGCTTTTTAAAAGCTAATGGAGGGATGTATCTCACACTAATCTTCTGAAGATACTTGATTCCTGTCACAGCCCTTGAAAAGACTATTAAATCATCCATGAACACAGCAAAAGAATAAAATCCAAGGGTTGACAGTATTTCTGATTCATGGGTGGAGTTAAAAACATGCATTTAAACATGCCTAGGGCAATACAAGATGTTGAGGAAAGAGCCTGTGGTACTGTGTGACTCGCCACTGGCGATCACTGACTCTCAAATCTTCTCGTAATCCCTACAAAGTAAGAAAAGAGGGAAAGGTGGTGCCAGCACCTAGAGGATAAAACAAATGTGAAGGATGAAGACTGCAGGTCTCTTAAAAACAAATCATGCACAACTAACTTGATTGTTGTTTTGTTAGTGGTATGCCATTTGTGGCTTCGGAGAAGGCAATAGTTATATCTCAATTTGAGTAAATTATCTGTTCATGTCTCAGGCAGCTTTACAAATTGATTCAAACTGGCTTCAATGTGAACCTGCCTCACATAATGAAGAGTGACAGTGGGGTCAGGATAAATGGCATTATGCAAAATTCTAGCGGTTTCTGCAGGTTTCATCTCCCACTTCTTTTTGCTAGTCCGTGTGGGAGGGACCTGGCTTGAAATTAGAGCATAGTTTATCAAATCTGGAGGTGAGGTAATGCTGAGGTAAGAAAAAACCAATTAGCAAAGTGAGATGCCAAACCATTACCAAAATTTGGATGCCGCGTCTGAGAGCTGAAGATGCACACGTCATTGGAGCAGAAGATCACACAGGTAAGAAAGAAAGACAGCAGAGATGAGCAGTAAATTAAAAATGATGAATACTCCCTTGATTAAATTTTAATTGGCAAAGTTCTATTCCCCTGGATAAACTATCCCTGAAGTGTCAAATGGACAGATGATCCTATTTTTTTTTTATCTCCCCCAAAAGGCTCTGGAATCCTGTGTCGAACAGCTTAATGAATTGCCACCATCCGGTATAAGAAATCAATCTATCCGGCAGTGAATATTTACATAGTATCAGTCCACAGGAATAATTTTTAACACTTAAATGGTACTTTGTGATGGGCCCTGTTTTTCAGACTTCCCGCATTCTGACTTCATCTACCTGATAACACTAAGTGATAGGTGCTATTGCTGTCTTCAGTGTATTATTGAGGAAATGGAAGCACAGAGAGTCCAGTAACTTGCCTGAAGTCTTTCAGTCAGTAAGTGGGTGAAGCTGGGATGTGAGCACAGCAGCCTGGCTCCAGAGGCTGTGTTCTTAATCACAGTGCTTCTCTGCTTTGAAAGAGTGTGATATATCATTTGATCAATAAGATCACAATCCTCTCTGAAATTTTACAGCAAAGGGATATGCCATGAAGATCTTAGATTTAAGTAGCATTTCAGATTTTACCGAGAGATAAGACGATGTAATTTTATGTAAACCTCCCTTGGTGAAGAGACTAATGCTGTCATCATTCTATAAGAGATGTTCAGGTGGCTTAAATTTACCCTGTCACGTGACTAGCAATTGGTGGAATAAACTGTAACTCAGGTGCTTAGACTGTTTTGTTTTATTTTTCTTCCAGAGCAATCTGCTTCCACTGTTCTGCTTCCTGGCATCTTATGACTCTTTTTTTGTTTGTTTTTAAACCAAAGCTAATATAAGACTGTTAAATATGCAACATTTATTTTGATAATAATTTATAATTTTAGAGAATTCATTGGTGCAATTTCATAGTGAGATAATATGTGATACTGCTATTAATAATATATGTGAATTACGTAGAATTAAAAGATAAGATAATCATGTGCCTAGTAAAGAAATACTAGTAAAGAAATACATAACGGAGTTGAAGATTTTTTTTAAATTAAGGTCACTAAAATGAAATGAAATTTCTTCTGAGGAATTTAAAGTAAACCAGCAAAATTTGATTTAGAGATCAAATTATTTTTCAATATGGAATGTTTTCTTGAGAGACACTGAGATCCTGTATGTTTTCACCCATAGAATCTATTTAATCAATATTTCTACACATGCAGACAAGGGTATATTAATCCTGGGGTGACCATATTTTTCATTAATTTGCATTCTTTCTTTTATCCATTAATTCAACATATAATTATTAAGACTCTATAAACTCAGTTTGGTATAAGTAATAGGGGAGAAAAATACACGTGGCCTCTACCTTCATGGATCTTGAGTCTAGATGCAAATAGTCATCAATCAAATAATCTAATCAATAAGTGAAAAGATCACAACAGAAATAAATGTTATGAGAGAGAGAGAGAATGAAGGAAACTGTGAGAGCATAAAACAGGGCCCATAAGCTTAGCTGGAGGGCCAGAGAAGTTTGTAATAGGAATCATGAGCTGAAGTTCACTAGGTGGGGAGAATATTCCAACTAGTGGGAACAGCATACACAAAGCCCCTGTGGCAGAAGGAAAACTGTTGAGTATCAAAAAACTAGAAAATGTAGAAAGTGAGAGAGATGTGGTACAAGATGTATCTGCTTTGTTTTGTTTATTTCTTTTTGTTGTATTAATAGGTTGTTTGGGGAAGGAGTGATGACAAGAGCAGATTTGAGTGTTATGTACACATGAATGGAAACTGTGAAATTTGGATCTCAGCTGTTTCATTGGTTTCTGCTTAATCGCTCAGCATGCTTCTCCCTTCCAACACCTGAGATATATTTAATGAGTCATCTTCTCTTCTGCTATAATGTGAATGTTTAAGCCAAGTGGACAGATGAGAATTCTTACAAAATGTGCATATGCTCAGTGTTAGATAGAGAATCAGGAGAGAAAGATTTCTTATATTATTTCATTCTCCAGGATAGTTGTTGCTGGGCTTATTTTTCAGAACCGAATAATAAAGATTACTTCTCTCTTCTCCTGCCAAATTGAGAGAAATGATGCATAAGTTGGACAGATGGAAATCAAAATATTTGCTTTATTATTGGTAAATCTGAGTTAGAGAATACAGCCTATAGCTAGGGTCATTTAAGTCACCCTGATGCTGTCTCTGAATTATTTGTATTCACCACAAGCTACAGGCCATACCACCCCACCCCATCCCACCACCCATCCATGCCAAATAGCAAGCTGTGGATGCAAGTTTGTTTTCATAAGCTCAACCCACGGAAATTTCTTCCACACTATAGCAACAGGAGCATGGTGAGTAAATGTACCCCTGTAGTAATTTACCTCCTTTTTCACTTTTCTCCATTTTGATTTCATTTCTCCAAATATCTTCCAGAGGGTCATCCTCCTAGCCCTCCAGGCAGACTTATATCAATATCTATCAATGTGTGCATTTCAGGCAAATTTGAACACAGTATCTCAGGTAGAGAAGATTTATCACTATATCTTTTTGTATAAGATAGCTTTAATAGCTTTACATATGCAAGAATCAAATACAATCAACTGATGAAGGAAGTAAATACTTCTTTCAAAATTGGACTCATTTGAAAATGAATACACTTGCTTCTAAAACTCTGTATCTTTCTCTTCTCTGTTCCATTTTGAGTGAGTGCCACAACCACTGCCCACTATGGGGCCAGAAACCATGGAATCTTCCAGGACTCCATCTATCTTACCCTCCAAGGCTCCAGGAGGCTGACCTTTTCATTCATCAGCAATCAGGCTCATTTGCTGTTTAGCTTCTAGTAGGGGTCAGGCACTGGAGGCATGGGCAGGATATTGGAAAGCAGAAGGACAATGAGACTAGGGTATTTAGTCCTGGCTACCTCTCTCAAGACTACAAGTGGACAGTAGCTGAGTTCTTGGACCTATGGCCAGAGCACCCACTGGGAAGCCCTCTTCTTGGTTACAGACATTCTCTCCAATTGCCCTTTAGGTCTATAGTTATAATAATGATTTCCTGCTGTTGCTAATCTGTGACGCTTCAGCATCTCTTGCTGGGTTATCTTTACCCCGCCTCACCTGTGTGCCAAAAGTCTCTTCATTAGCCTCTATTCAATCAATGTCTTTGAATATGCTGTTCCCTGCCACGATCTTGATTGATACAGGGAATCATTGTAATAAAGGCTTACAGTGTGTACAAAATCAAGCCCTAGCATGCTTTTAGCTTGTTTTGGGAGCAATTGATTCACCAGGCTGTCTAGATAACTGAGAGGTTTACTGCACAACTGAAAGATGTATGGTATTATTTCTCTATTAAACTTTGTGGGCTATTTAAAATAATATAATCACAGACAAAACAGTAAAACAACACAATATAATTGGTAGACTGAAATCCAGAGCCACTTTGTGCATTCCCTCTTTCCAGTTTAGATTTCACTGAAATTTTTCTAGATAAAACATAAATATAATTTCAATAGTCAAGCTTTTATTTTTCTTAGGTTCACGTGGGAATGTACAGGCCCTGAAGTTAGGGAGCATATCCGTAATAACCACTGCTGTTTCCCAGCAGGGCCTGGACTGTAGTAGTTTTGCATATGTTTGTTGACTTTAAGAAGGAAAGGCAGGCAGATAAAAGGGAGCGACTCTCTGTTCTGCTTTCTAGCTGAAAGTTCAAGCAGAGATATTTTATACAAATTATTCATACCCTGCTGTCTACATTTGGCCAGTGCTGGATTTTTGTCTGCTAAAGTTCTCTGTTCAGTTGTCACTTAAGACTAGAGGAAAAGTAGTTCTGACTCTCTTCCATTCATCCTAAAAATGACTTTTCTCCATGTCTTTCCTTTGATACCCACCTTCAAAAGGACGCTGGTTATGTATTGAATTGTGTCCCCCCAAAAGAAATGTTCAGGTCCTAACCCCCAGTCTTATGAGTATGAATTTATTTATAAATAACATCTTTCTTGTTTTCCTCTTATTGACAATACTGAATGTTTTATTGAGTTGTTTTAAGGATTAAATGATTATCATACACAAGGGACTTATAGCAGTGCCTGATAAATGATGTGTTATATATGTATCAGTGTTAGCTCTTATTATTAATAAAACATTTAATCTCCCAATGTTGATACAATTATAAACTTCATACTAAGTAAGAGAGAACTGAGGCACATAGAGGTAAGTAATTTGTCCAAGGTCATGCAGCGATAGGAAGTATTCGATACATGAATGAATGGGAAAATATCTGAAGCCACCATCTGTATAGACTGACTGTTCCTTTATTGAAATGATCTATATTGTGTTTACCCTCAATAATATAAAACTTTAAAGAAAAACTTGTTTCTTAAAAAAGTGTTTAAAATTCTCAGGGATTATATAATATATTATCTTCCTTTTTTCAAAGAATACTAGAACTCTTATGGTAAATTGTATTCTTAATGTAAATGCTGGTAACCTTTAAAATCCCCCCAAGATATAGAATTTATATCCAGAAATCAACAAAAAAAGCAACACATTACAGATAACAGTTCCTTATGACAGCAACCCGGTTTCTATATTTCAGTTTGTTGTATCTAAACCTAAGGGCTACTGTATTTGCTACATTAAAGCAAGTTTAATCTTAATGAAATCAGGGATTGACAGATTCAAATACTGTACAGATTGCTTAAGTGGTAAACAAACCTAGTGGAACTGCAATGCCATTCAGGATTGAGATAAATTTAGGAAGCTACTTGATAAAGAACAGATTATATTTGTGATTATTAGGTTCGCATACACACTCTAAATTGAAATGAAATTTAAAAACTGTCAAAGGATTGATGCTTAATAAAATGTTTTAAGGCTTTGGAAGACATCAAAAACACAGAAAATATTCATGCAAATGAAAAAGCTCATAAAATAAAGAGCCCAGATAAAAATAAAGATAACAACTAAAATAAATTGTAAGGAAATGCACATTTCTTTATCTTTTTATAGAGCATTCCATGAAGTGAGCACCTAAACTAATTTGCTCTTTGGTAGCAAACATCAAGAACAAAAAAATTTTAAACCTCAAACTAAACAAAAATGTTAGCTAAGTTAGTGTTCTTTGATTTTATCAAAATTTTGCATTTAGTGAATAGTGCATGTACATAAGAGGTTAAATAGTACTATAAGGCTTGAAATAAATAAAGTTTCTTCCTCTCTCCACTTCCCCACTCTCAACTTTAATTCTTCAGAGGCAACCATTTCTTCCTAATTTACCTGTTTATTTGATCATTTCTCTCTATTTCTAAATAATAAGCATCTAATATCATTTTATTTAAATATCTAACTAAATAAAAAGGTAATTAATAATGTGATGAACCCATGTCTCAATTTACGAAATAAAATATAATCACCACTTTGTTGGATTGGCCATTTCTAGAACAAATTGACTAATCTAGATTTCTTTCCTATTATTTCTACTAACCTGTCATTGTAATAGCTGACTGCATTTATTTTGCCATCATATTTTAGAGGAAAAAACTTATGCAAAGCTAAATCTTCTATTTTAAAAGGGTGTACACTGCTGAACTCCTTTACTTTTATAAAGTGAGTGGAATGTAGTTGCCTACTTCATTCTCTAGCTATAAGTTACTTGAAAACTGAGTTTCGCTAATGACTTTTGTAGTCCTTTTGGTCAATCAAGCTCCATACTAGATAAACTGATGCTTTAAGAAGTCATAATGGCATGATGGGAAGAATATGGGGCTGAGAAGTGGGTTTGAGTATCTGCTCTGCTACTGAGTGTTCATAGCATCTTTAATCACTCTGGATTAAAACCCCTGAAATAAGAATGTGAACCCAATCCTCAGGAGTGTTGTGAGAATTAGTCATAGTCATGCATGTGACCTAACTCGTACTGTTGTGTACTTACTATGTGCCACGCACTATGGCATGGACTTTGCATGCACAATCTCCCTAATTTATCACAGCAACATGACAGTTTTGTTAGGACCATTACTCACATGATTTAAAAGATGAGGAAACAAGAGCAAGGAGAAACTAAGCAACTTGCTTAAGGTCACACAGCTAGTAATTGATGGTGTCAGCATTTGCGCACAGATAATCTGATGCCTAAACCCATCTTGCTAACCTTTCAATTTCACTGCCTTAACATATTGCTGTGATAATAAAATTAAAGACATGACTCTCTTTCTTGTGTATCTAATGCTCCAATTGGAGCAACAGGAAAAATGCCTTAGCAGGGTAAGAATTAATAACCATGAAAAATGGTAGTGCTACAAAAGAGATAAGGGAGAGCAAATTGGTTGAGAGAGCTGAGTACAAAGAAGACGGTGAGAAAGCTTCATGAGAAAAGAATGTCTTGAGTGGGGTCTTGAATTCACTTATCCAACAAATATATAATTGTCTAAAGCACTAAGTCTTATACTGACTCTGCCTAGAGACCAGAAATCCAGGGCTCTGCAGCTAGGAAACAGCTTAAGTTTCCTACCCAGGAATAACGAAATCCAAAACGATCATAGTGTTCTGTCAGTTGAATATATTTAAACTACGTATTCAAAATTAATAATTCTGTTTTGATCAAGTATTATTTTAGATGATTATCCATCATAATTATTTGAGAAAATAAGCTAAGGACTATGCTATGTACTCTTTCAGATAAACAAACAAAAAATCCATGATCAAGCAAAAACGAAGTCACTATTAGCAAGTATCATAGTAATTTTATATGTTTTATTGGAGATGAGTTCCTTTCTGGAGAGGAATGCTTTGCATCAACATTTCTAGACTTAAAGTGCTTGCTAATTATATTAATATAAATTAATTTTCCATAAGTATCTACTTAATGTGTTATAGCATTGATTGATGTAATTATAGAATGACCTGAAAATCTGAGATAAGGCCTGTGTGGAGAGAAATGGGGTGAGATATATGATCTTCTCTTAGCCTATATATGAAACGAGTCACATGGACACTGGTGGATAACTGGGTTTACTGAATAGCAAATAACTCTTGGCACAGGTGTCTGGATTCCAAAATAATCACCTAATATACATATCCAAGTTTGTCATTACCATTTCTCCTGCCCAGTGGAAGAACACTAAATAAACAGAAAATTTAAGACTAAATTCATAAATTTGCAAGCAAAATAAATTTTTCAGGGTGTCTGTTTGGATCTGCCTAGCACAGATGGCCATATGGGCTCAGAAACCACATTCTTTTCCATCCATTTATGCTTGAGAGTCTGGATATTCTCAAGTGGTAGCTTTTGAAAATGGTATGTTCTAATAAGATCTCTAAGTGCTGAAGACAAGCTTTGAATATTAAGAGATCTTAATGGCAAAACTGAATGGAAAGTTTGGCTCAAGAATTTTTCAATGAGAAAGAATGCATGAGAATATAACCAGCATGTTGGTCCTAAATTTGGGGGTGCCAGAATACTGAGCCATCCTGTATTCTACTTTACATTTCTGCCTGCCATTCTGTTTCTTCTCATTATAAAAAAAAAACTGTGTTTTTTGTTTGTTTGTTTGTTTGTTTAGAAATACTTTGGACAGAGGGAACCTATAAACACCTGTGAAATGTCTTGTAAATAATACTTCCTAGAGCATGGCTTTGTAAATCAGATGATAGGAGTCTGTGAAATCAGTACAAGGCAGATTAATTGAATTATTCAATTGTTAATAACTATAAAATGCCCAACCATGTTAATTTTCTTTATAAGTTCAAAAAAACATTTTTTTTTCTTTTTATATGGGCAGGCTCTGGGAATCGAACTTGGGTCTCTGGCATGGTAGGCGAGAATTTTGCCACTGTGCCACCACTACTGACCACATGAAAGTTTTATCATCATCATTATCTCATTATTCCAAATATTTTATATTTGGGTCATCTCATTTATTTTAAATAAGTACATTGATTTTTTTAAAATAATTTAACTTATATAGTCTCCTTAGGTACATATTAAAATCCTTTTGGACAGAGTAAATGGCCTTAATATATTTTTATCGACTATAGCAACTAATAGGATACCTTAAATACCTTAAGTAATAATAATGCTAATAATAAAATATGTATATAAGATTTACTGTGTGCTGGGTATAGTTCTAAATACTTTATATACAGCTCATTCAATCACGATAACAATCCAATACCATAGGTTCAAATATTATATACTTTTTGCAGATGTAGAAATTGAATAGCAAAGAGGCTATTCAAATTACCCTAAGTCAGAGATTGGAAGTAACTAGTCTGGGATTTAAACCCATTAAGTCTTTCCTCAAAGTCTGTGTATTTTAATTCCAATGAATGACAAGAAGTTAGAAATATTTAATGATTTACCTGGATAATTTTCCTGATGCAGTAAGTACAAGGAACAGTCATTCATTCAGTAATTTGTTTATAGAGGTCCTACATTGTATAAGTCACTCTACTATGAACAAAGGGACTAAAGCATTAAGTGTGACAAGTCCCCTTATATCTTGAAGGAGGAAGCAGACATAAACTTAGCCAAGCATGACCACGTATGACTAGTGGGTGATAGTGGTGCCTAGATTGCTTGGCCAGGGAAACCCTCTCTGAGGAGGTGACAATGAGAATGAGAAAGAAAGAGAAAAAGTCAGACCTGCAAAGAGCAGCAAAATATTACAGGCTGAGGAAAAGTAATGAAATTTTTTAACACAGGAAAGAATTTGGTGTTTTTGAGGAACAAGTTAGAAACTTGTATGGTTACCAAATCTTTAGTGAGGAGGTGATGTGAGGTGAAGTTGAAAAGACAGAGACTAGATCATGATTGTGATGGTAAGAAGTTTAACAACTATGAGAAGCCAATAATGAGTGTTAAATAAGGTATAGGCATTATGTGATTGATGCTTTCAAAGGATGACTAGCTGCTTTGTGAAGAAGGATCTTTAAGGAGACAAAGGTCTACTATGAAGTAGACCAGAAGAAAGAAGAGGATGATTTGAGCCAAGAAGATGGTGGTTTGACACTGGACTAGAAAGAACTGTAGTTAATTTGACATGTTTTAGGAATAGATGTAGTAGGACTTGTGGATAGATTACATTTTAAGAATGAGGGAAAGGAAGGACTTAACTCTAACTCATAGGCTTCTTGGTTTTTTATCTTCATGCCAAAATGGTGCCATTTGAAGGATACTGCTGAATGCTGTCCTCCAGAGATAAGGAAAATGCTGATACACAGTCATAGGAAATGTCTACTAGGTTACATTTCCAATATGGTGGGTGGATTTGACCCAGTGTGACTGCAAACACTTACACTTTGTTCCTCTCTTAAATCAATGGGCAGCTGGTTGGATCTGTGGATCTGTAGCTCTGGATTGAGGAGAAGATGAGATGTCCCTTGAGGATCACCTTACCCAGCCATGGTCAAAAACCACATATAAAATTTTCCCAATATTATCACACTAAATTAGGGGTTCAGAAAACTATGGCCCAAGAGCCATATCCTGCCTGCTGCCTGTTTTTGTGAAGTTTCATTGAAATGCAGTTATGACCATCTGCTTATATATGGTCTATGGTTGCTTTTTCATTAGTTGTGGCAGAGACCGTGTATCCTGCAAAGTCAAAAATATTTACTATCCGTTTTTTTACAGAAATATTTTTCAGACCCTTGGACTAAAGAGTTAAGTGATCACAGTCTTAGTTTTGACTTCAGGTTAGTCGTGGAGAAAACCTTACCTGACAGTCTGTTCTCTGATAACCTGGGCTCATATTAACACCATTCATATTCAGACCACTGCTTAAAGAAGACCTGACAGTACCAGAGAGAGGGCCCAGTAGAAAACCTAGTAATGAAAACCAAAGGTAGTATCCAGAAATGTATAGGCACACACATTCTAAGATTATCTTGTAACTATAACAGGAACTATTTATGAATGTCACCCTCACTTTATGGATATTATCTCTCAGGAAGCATTACAGAATCCATTCCTTACATTATCCAAATACAGAAGCAGGAAAAATTCTGGTTGCCTGTCTCATAAAAATCATTTCCTTCAAAAAAAATACAAAATTAAATCCATCACAAAGTTTTTCCCTTATCGCCGCGATAGACACAAAGGGTACGGTATATTGTCAATAATGTAAAAAGGGATGTGAAGTAAAAGCAAATATAATCAATAACTGGTAGACAATGTTAGAACTTGATAATAGATGAAAAAGCAAAATATTACTAATTTTGAATGGAGGGACAAAGCCTATCTGAATAGGAAGATGGAAATGTGCCACAAGAGATAGTTTGGCAAAGACTACTACCAGTCCACTAAAGATTCATGCTCTCCACTGATCATGCAGAGTTGTTGCTAGGAAGTAGATGCTTAGCCAAGGACCATATTTCTCAAAACCTCTTGAAATTACGTGGGGCCATGTGACTAATTCTACCCGTGAAATCTAATAAGGAAGAACGTGTGCGATTTTTTGGCTGAGGTGATTAAGAAGCTATGTGCCTCTCTGTCCTCCTTCCCCCATCTGCGGGCTGGATGATAATGTCCAGACTGATCTTGGAAGACTTACATTGAAATTGATCTTGTAAAGCAGATGTCCATATCCACCACCTCACCCCACGCCACTGATCAAGAAACCTGCATTGAACTATTAGGTGGGTTAGAAATAAATATTTATTATATTAAGTCATTGAAATTTTAGAGATTGTCTGTTATAGAAACTAAACCTCATCTGAATACACATTGATATCATTCAAACTGCAAAATGGTGAAAGGAAAGACATTCTGATAAAGGGAATGGCACATAGGGGAGAAATGCCAGGAAAATGAAGGGGATCAATTTGCCTGGAGCATTTCTATTGAGGTATAATTGGAAATGAGTGTGAACAATTACATCTTGATCATATAATGGAGGCCTTTGAATGCCAGAATAGTGTTCATATTTAATTCATAAGGAAGTAGCGAACTACTGAAGAATTATGAGCATGGTTATTATATATTCAAAACCACTCTTAACAATGATTCTTTTCACATTTACTTAAGTATATATCATCTCTCATTGAAGAAAGGATTATAGCAGCTTTTAGGATGATTTATCTAGCAGTGACATATAGGATGGTTTAGAGTGAGGACAGAGAAGAAGCAAAGAATTTATACAAAAGGATCTAGCAATACTTTAGTTTAAATTAAGGATCTGCAAACATTTTCTTAAGAGCCAGACAGTAAATATTTTAGGCTTGTAGGGCCATAGCCTTTGTCAAAAGTACTCAACCCTGCCTTTGTAGTGTGAATGCATTTATAGATCATAGGTAAACAAATAACCATTGTTATATGTTCCAATGAAACTTTATTTACAAAAACAGAAGGTTGTCTTGTGGGCTATAGTTTGCTGACCCCTGGCCTAGATGGAAGAGTAACAAGGATGGTAATGGAAGAACCAAGGAGGGGAATGTGACACCCTTTGTAGAAATTGACCAGATAGAACTTGTAAATTTAATGTAGCACTTTTCAAATAGGCAACATACCACCCTCTCTAATACTAGATTGGGAGCTCCACGAGGTAAGACCTCAACTGTATTCATCTTAATATTGAGAAGAGAGTGAATAGTGAAATATTTGTTCAATTAATTGGATACATTTTTACTGATTGAATATGGAGAGTGAGAAAGAAGTGACAAAAGTCCCAGAGTGTTTTCACAGTATCTGTAAAGCTTGGGTGAAAGAAAAAAAATGGCCATGCCATCATTAAAAATATTCATGACTTTGAACAAATTACCTAACACTTCTATACCTGGATGCCCCCCATAGGCATCTCAAATTTGACAGATATAAAATGCAATGCTTGATTTCCCTTCCTCCTTTACCCACAAACCTGATCTTTGAGGGTTCTCCATTTTATCAATGGCTAATACCATCGTTCCAGTCACTAGAAACATAAATCCTAAGTGCCACCCTTGTTTTTTTTTCTTAGGGGAATAAGGAAATTGCAATTTGGGGCCAAATCTTAGTCTTCAGACATTCTTATGGATTCTACCCCAAAATGAAATGTTTAAAAATATATTTCACCATC
The DNA here is from genome assembly GCA_004026745.1 of Myrmecophaga tridactyla. NCBI lineage: Eukaryota > Metazoa > Chordata > Mammalia > Pilosa > Myrmecophagidae > Myrmecophaga > Myrmecophaga tridactyla. Next base: position 70,468 of record PVIY010003020.1, read on the forward strand.
ATTCTTCATCTGGATTCTTGTAATACTCCCTACTTTGAATGTTGCTACCCTCCTTGCATTTTCTACATAATCATTGTCAGCTACTTTTCTTTTAAAACTGTTCAATCATTTCCCACTGAATTTAGAAAAATCCATACTCAATATAATGATCTATAAGGATATCAAAAATTAGTCTTTTGCCTGCCTCTCCTAACTCATCAAAGCCACTCTTCCTCTCCCCCAATCCAATATTAGCCAGTCATTGTTACTGCCATTTCCTAGGAATTCTCAAGCTCTTTCTTACCTTCAGGACTTCTGTTTCCTCTTCTTTCTTCCTGGCACTTTCCCTTCTATTAACATAATTGGCAGGTGCTTTGTGCTGGGTCAAGTAGGCTAAGCTAGAGTTCTCAGAATTCCCTTTAGTGTATACTTCTGAGTGACCCTTGGACACAGTGCTGTTTTGCCTGAGCTTTGGCAGGTGGAAGTGAAGCAGTAGTCTTTTCTTTTCTTTTCTTTTCTTTTTTAACACTCTAAATAATGGTGTAGGAATCTAGGCAATGTGGCATCTTGTGATATGGTGGCTCCTACTGATTGGTTGGGCAACATCCTGAACCATAGTTACTCCAACTCAGGCCAGTCTCCTCCTTCAGCTTCAGTCTTAGGGCTGTATGTGCGATTCCATGAAGAAGGCACAAGCTGCTCCTGGAGGTCACCTATACTATCAGGGTTGGAGCTCTCGAGAGACAGATGTGGGTTTCAGTAGTCCCCTGGGTTTCAGGTTTTCCCTACAGTTTTCAATTTATCCTTGCTCTCGTGTACAGCTAGCTTTCATTCATGACTTCCAGTCAAACTGGCCTATGGTAATTCAGGCTCAACACTGCAAACAATGTCAGTTGGCTGCCAAGATGACCCCATCAGTTCCCACAGTGACGTAAGGTCTAACCCTTATAATAAATTCCTTATCTTTATATCTCTTAGAAGCTCTGCTTCTCTGAATGCACCCTCACTTAGGGTTTAGCTAAAATATTTATCTACAGAGATCTCTCCTGATCTTTTATCTCAAATAGACTCTCTATTACGTTTATTTCCTTCATAGTGACTATCTCAAGTCCTGACTATTTATTTTATTGTTGGTCTTCTCTTTGGTCTACTAGAAAGCAAATTGCATAGAGGCAGTAATTTGTTGAACAATGTATCTCTAGGGCAAATCGCATGGCCTGGTACACAGAATCAATCAATAAATATTTGCTAAGTTGATGGATCATCTGTTGAGAGTGGGGATGATGGTGTGAGATGGTCAAATAGGGTTCTGGGCTAAAGACAAATGACATGTAATTGGGAAACACATTGTGAGGAATTCAATAGTGAGATAAACCTAATGTCTGCCAAGCATCACTGTAGACCCTGCTAAGGGTAAGTGGCATATATAAACACAATTTAGAAACTCAACTCATGCTCCACCTTGCATTACATACATTTTACATTTGGTAGGAAATATGAACAGATTGCTCTCACCTCCTGCAATTTTCCCTTTCTTTGAGATAAATAAAACAAGGAAAGCTTCATCACAGGATATGTGCAAAATTTCTACAACAATAATCATAAGCATTATATCCTCATGACGAGGTGGCAGGGAAGGGGTACTTATTGCTACCCCTTTGTGATCTGTCACTCTGGCTTTGGTCAAATTCATACTATTAAGCACCAAATCAAATACTCTGAACTTTATAGTAAAGCTTCGTCTGCTTTAAAGTTTCTTTGCTAAACCAAAACCACTTCTTCCTTTCTTAATTCAGTCAACATGGCAGCAGCCTCAATCGAGCACTGAATCCTGACAACAATGTCCACCGTTGCTCAGTAAACCTCTCCAAGTCTGGCACCTTCAGTGTCTTTGGTGACTCTAATGCCATTATATAAATCAGCGTGCTCCTTTACTGACAGAGCAGCAGGTCCTGGCAGATAACAGATGAGCTGAAATTACAGAGTGTGATCTTGCCAGTTGAGCATGCTTGTCTGGAGTTCGTCTTGCTGTACCACACGTTACATATGTCTGCCTGAACTGCTGCCGATTTTAGGCTTAAAAAGAGAGAAAGGCAGTCTTCTGTCTGCTTCCCTTACATTCCATAACTTCTATTTTACCTTTCTTCCCATAAATTTTCCCATTAATTTCTATAAAATCCATAGTCTCAAGCATCTCTGATTTTTTCCACTCACTGTTTCATCAATACTGCATTATAAAGTTGAAAAGGACTGGGTTGGTCAGGATAAGTTTTATTGCAATTTTATGAAGACGAAAACCAAACTGTCAATCAGAGTTATCTGAAGTCAGTAAGAGGATGGGGAAACTGGGAGCATCCACACTTTAATAACCTATACCCTGTGATTCTTTCAATTGAGTCATTTTTTTTTAATTTCAGGGAAATGTCTAATAATTGAGTCTGTGGTAATCATATCTTTCTGTACAGTTCAATCTCCTTTCTTCTATACCTCCTTTAATCAGGATTGTATGTAATTATGTTTGGAGACATGGGAAGATGTTCTTTGGACAAACCTGAGTGTGTCCTTTACTTGCCTACTTTCTAAAGGGCAGCTTTCTGAGGCCTATCCACTTTAACATTAGCATTTACCCCACACACCTCCAATGTTAGATGTGGAGAGGTAAAACGAACTTGAAATTCAGACATTTTTTTAGATGCCTTTGATTGCCACAAGCCAGCAAAACCTAGGACTATCTCAAGCTCATACTCTTGGTGATCTTCCCATTTGCAATAAGATCTGCAAAATTTCAAGATGCACATAACAAATTATGGGTTGCTGTCTCAGCTCCAAACTTAAGGCTAGTTCAAGAACTCCTCTTAACAAAAATTTGAGAACCTATTTTTCTTAACATTCTGTAACTTCACATGTTGGGGATTCATTTTCTAAGAGGGAATAATGTATCTTACTTCTGGCTTTCCACATTTTCCTATCTTAACAACTCAGTATTATTTTTCTTGATCACTGTTTATTTTCTTCTTCTTCTTAACTGTTATTAGAGGAATTTAAGAGAGAGTATGGGTGATTTCTCAGATGAAAAATGAAGCAGATATTCTTTATTAGTTCCTTACTGGATAGTGCTTCCTTGTGAAGTTAATTTACTGCTTCTCAGTCTTACCACCCCATCTCTGATGGATAGGACATTGTAGTTCTTTCTCCAGTTGAAATATACAAGGCTAGTATGCCTGTTTGAAGCTGTTATGTACCCCAGAAGAGCTTTGTCCTTTATCTTGATCCAGGAAGCCATGTTTTTTTTTATCTTGATTCAACATTGTAGGGTGGAAACTTTGGATTGTTTCCATGGAGATAATGCATACAGTTGTGGGTGGGATCTTTTTGATTAGATGGAGCTATGACTCTACCCATTCTAGGTGGGTCTTGATTAGTTTATTAGAGTCTTTTAAAAGAGGAAACATTTTGGAGAAACCTCAGATACAGATGCTTGGAGGACAGCTGCTTCGGAACTCATAGTGACACAGACATTTGGAGATGCTTGGGAAACAGTTGCTTTAGAGATGACAAAGGTGCAGACTTTTGGAAATGCTTGGAGTGCCGACAGAGAGCAGATGCCTAGACAAGGACATTTGGAAATGCAGAGTCCAGCACATGTCACCAAGTGCCTTTCCATGAGATGCTAAGCAAGCCAGAACCCAGAATTGTGTCCCAGAGGAGCTAAGTGAAGGCCTACAGATGCTTAGAGAGGAAACCACTGGCATCAGAAGCTGGAAGTAATGGAACTGGAACAAGGACCAGGAGACGCCAGTCATGTGCCTTCCCATGTGACACACTTTGGCCTTTCTTGAGTCAAGGTGCCTTCCTTTGGATGCCTCAGTTTGGTTATTTTTCTGGTCTTAGAACTGTAAACTTGTAACTTTTAACTGTAAACTTGTAACTTAATAAATTCTCATTTTAAAAGCCATTCCATTTCTGGTATATTGCATTCTGATATCACTTAGCAAACTAAATCATATAGTCATGCTTCAGATTTCACATATCCAAGGACAGGAATTGGGCTTAGAAACCCTAGGACCTATATCCTTTGACATAAATATGAACTCAGCCAGTGAGACAATTTTGCACAACTTTCATTTCCAAGCTTTAGGGCTGGACCTTTGAAATCTCTTACAGATGGCAGCAAATATTTACTCAAGTCTGTTCATTTTTGCATAGATATATTTTCCAATTCAAAATCTTTTTTTGACAATCTGAAGATATTCCATGATAATTTCAACAATCTCTGATAGAAAATGTTTTTTTTCTCCTGTATTCTAAACCCTGTATATTTGCTACTCCCACTTTTATAGTTAAGGATTTATGGCATATTCCGTTTTTTGCTGTTTAAAAAAGAAACCCAGCTTATTTTAAAATGGGATTATATTGAGGCTTAATTTTTTAAAATTCAGTCAGAAATCTCAGTAGGGATTTTTGGAAAATTTCTCACTGATAAGAAATATCAAAACATGCAGTCACAAATTTATGTTCTCCCCAAATAAAATCCAGTCAAGAGACAGAAATCATACAGTAATTTAATATAAAGGCATATGAAACTATCACAGAACAGTAACTATTAAGAAAATACTAGAGGGAACCCTAAGGCTGAAGGAGCATACCTGAGGAAGGACAACCATAAGAGGACCTTCCTCCCCAAAGCTGGATTCAGACTTCTTTGAAGAAGCTGTAGCCCGTGGAATGGCAGCACTGTTAAACAGAAGCTGGCTGGCAGACATGCAGAGGAAGTTGGGACGCTGCAATGGGCACAAGTCCTGGGACATGCATTATCCACCTTATGAGGATCATTGCAGTGTAGTCGCTGGGCTACACTAGGACTGTGAAGTCGCCAATTGGATGCCCTTCCGGGCATGTGGATGTGGCAGAACACCACTGGATATCCATACAAATATGCCACTGACTGGCAGCGCAGCAAGAGCAAAGAAAAGCAAAATGCAACACACTGGAACCAGGAAAAGGAACTCCATTTCTCCACAGTGTTCCACCACTGCCCTCTACTGACAAAGCTTAATATGTCAGAATGACAGTATGCTGCCAACTCCTATCAGGGTGATAGATTTATTCTAATGGATATTGTATCCATAGGTCTAAAATACTCAAAAATATAACAAGTAAAAAGCCAGACCTGCGTGATTTGGACTCAGTTCTTTTATCCAAAGAACTCAGTATGGCAAAGTGAAATCTTTTTGGAGGCAAAACTACAGAAGAGTCAAAAAGCAGAATGCTCCTTAGTGGGGAGCTGGAGCAGAACGCCTAGCAATGCATGCTTCATTTAACTACTAAAGACACTTGGATGAAGCTGGAGGTGGTGTTGGGTAGGATCAGGGATAGAATATAGTGTTGGCATTCCTTCTATGATAATTTTCCTTAGTCAAACTTGGGGGACTCTGCAAAGATATTTCTTATTTGTCTTTCCCTTCTGAAAATTCCTCAGTGCTTGTTTTATTATTTTTGCACCCGATATATTGAATAATTAAATAGCATCCAACTATATAAGCTGTATATTCCCAAATTTGCCTGTCCTATTGTAAGCAAAAATAAATAAATAAAAAGGAATCTGCAACCATCACCCCAGTCATCTGATATAGAGAGTACCTCTATATCACCTATCTCAAAAGAAACCCAGAATTGTCCCTTTTTCCCAAAGGCCCCTAAAGTAGTCAGTTGTTTCAAACACCACCACTTTGGGGTTAAGCTAAATAGAGAGAAGAACGCTACCTCCACTTTAAAGTCCACTTAACCTTCATGGCTTTACTATCCAGTTTTCCACCATTACTCCTTAAAAAGGGATGGGTATGCTGTTTTCTTGCTGTGGGCATTATTGAGTGAATTATGAGAGCACTCAATCTGTTAATACCAATTTCCCTAGGATGGTGGATTGTGTAGGTCCATCACTTTTATAGCTATACCAGATTTTCCACCAGTACCTCATATGTAGGTAATCCCTTAACTAGTGTAATATGAGATATAGGCTATAATGTGTTTATCAGAAATGCCCAATCCCACAATTGGACCATTTGTACAGTTTGGAGAATTAGGTAGAACAGTCAAGTGGCATTTTACTCCTGGCTTTCTGCGTCCTTTGAAATTGAAACTGGTAGGTTATTTAGAACATACCTTTTAGCTTAGATGACTATTGAATACAATTCTGAACTCATCTTGAATCCAAATGCAAGTTTCAAGACCAAACTTCAAAAATAAGTAATAAATCCAGTGGAATCATTTGTGGTAACATTTACACATTAGATATACACTTTGTTCCATATGTGTAAAAACTCTGCACTTTTCTTAAACATGAATACCATTTTAATAAATGCAGAAGCTAGGTCTCATTACTTGAATCTTTCATATCTCTGATTATTTTTGGTTGTATAAGCACTCAAATGCTAGTTTGAACTTACTGAAAATAAAGGTCTTGCATTTTTATATTCATATCACTTTGTTTTGTTATGAATCTTATAGATCATTTGCCCTATATGAATCTTATAGATTATTGCCCTTATAGAACATTTGCCCTGATAAATGTTTAAATCATCCTAACTTGATTCTGATATAAGTCATTCTTTGGAACAGGGTTTACAGATTCCATTTCTATACTGATGCAGTAACCAAAATTGATCTCTATTAGTCAGCACTGAAAGAAATATGTAATTATAAAATAGGTAAAAACTAGTATTTGTTGGTAAGTTCTTTGTTTCATATTTCTAAAATTTCTAAATTAAATTATCATAAGTATATTTATAGCAATTTTTAAAATGTACAGATAAATTGCAAAATTCATGGATTGAATATAAAATCATAAGTAAAATTGAAATTCTCAACATCACAGAACATTTCATCAAAGATATATTAAAATTTGGTTTATTTATAATACTCCTTGAAGTGGCTTGAAGAACTTGTGTTAGGCTCATGGAGGCGTGATGGAGGATGACCCGAGTAAGGACTGGGCCATGCCCTAAAATATGAAACATGAAACCACAGCCATTGCTTTTTTAGGGACACTTAGAAAAATATGATTTCAGTGTAATGAAAGTCAGTGGCATTGGGGCTCTAGCTACAGTTTTATGAGGCAGAGAAATTTTCTAAAATGATTATTTAGCTCAGAATCTCATTTTATGTCCTATATCTCTAACTCTTGTTTCACTAGGCTACAAAGGCCCAGGAAGAATGGAGGATTTGCCCTGAGGAGCGCGAGTACAGAGGTCTTTGACTCAGAAACTTTAGCCAAACACAGATACTATGGCACTCCAGGTTTCTAGTTCAAATCACTCTTATGCACTTCTGTATTGGGTGCTAATGTTTCATTGTTTCTTGCACAAGTATTCATCTTCTAGCCAATGAAATATTCCTACAGACTAAGCTAGCTATCCCTATTCACTCTTCCTTAATCTTGGAAAATGGAAGTTAGAGAAAGACAAATTTCTCTCCTCTCTTTCACTTCCCCAAGTCCTATTCTTAATTTTGGATTAAGAATTATAGTCTGTGTAGTCAGTCACTCCACAATATACTGCTTTGTTTTTCTGCCAGGAAACTTAGAGGTTCTTTGGAAAATGGTACTTTGGGACTTGATATCTTAGTATGTGTCAAGTGAATATGCTGATTGGGTTTTCTGCTAATATCCACTATAGGCCTGGGTAAGGTAGCCACATGGTAAATTCTCAACAAACGGCAGCCCCAGTGAGAACTATCTACTTCCTGCTGTGTTTGAAGATCATTCCTAGCACCAGATTTCCTCCTCTTAAATCCTCTCTCATTTGTACAGTGCCAAAGGTTAATTCTTTAAAACATTTGTTCATTATTACCTCGTGTGATGAAGGCAAAGAAAGGTATATTTATAGAGGCGTTGGCTCATTGATGGGAATATGAGGCATTTATTTCTAGATGAGTGGGAATATCATTCAGTCTTCAAACCAGGAAAGGTAAATCTCTGCTTACAGAAAAAGATGGATAACTTCCAGGATTTGTTGAGCCACTTGTGTAAAATTTTATTATTGGCCATGAAGTCTCTCCCACACACAAATGCATACATATACACTGTTAAACCAAACAGCCAGAAGAGAACGAAGGTGTTGCTATGATAGAAACCAGTAAGCTGATTTTGATGTAACCAGAAGTTCTAACCATGAATCTTTTGTTTCTTCAGAAGTTCTCGGACTTGTTATTGTGGCACATAATTTTGTCTTGTGAAAGAGAAATCTATTTTTCTTAACACAAGTTTTCCCATTCTAAAGTGAGAATGGCATTATATGTCTAGTCTTCATTTTCCTCCCAACGAACTACCCTGAATCTCCCCTTATGTTCATTCAGCAATATTGGGATGTCGTTATCAATTGTGATAACAGTGCCTTATGGGGCCGAAAATAGTACATTATTGAATTTTATGACTATTATTGTCACTTCACTTCCAAGGCAAGAAAAACCTACTAATAGCATCACAAAGAGATGTAAGTGGTAAGAGGTGAAAAATAAACATTTAAACAGACTCACTCATTTCTGTGAATTATAAAGGCACTTTTGCTATTAGGAATAAGAAAACTCAATTGTGAAGTTGTAAGATGTACATAAACACACTAACAGTATTTGTAAAATGGGAAATTCCCCATATTGTTATAAGCTCTAGTTTAGAACTGCTACTCAGAAAAATTTGGTAGCATGGTTTTTACAAATACTAATTCCCTGTTCTATAGCTTTCCTTCATTCCGAGTCTATATAAAAATTAAAAGTACCTTTTGACTTCAGTGCAGCTTAGCAGTTGCCTTTTTCTGCACCTCACTCTATTATCAGTTTTAGGTATTGTGTTTCAAGCTTCTAATAAGAACTGACACTTCACAGGAGACCTGTTCTGGTCTTATAATCTAAGAAAGGCACAGCAGTGTGGGCAGAAAGCATCCTGCTCTTTTCACAATGTGGGTTATTTCCTTTTAGGAGAGCTAGACAGATTAATATTGGTCCACTAGTTTTCAAAAGCCCTTTGTTATTGTATAATTTTGGATTCATTAGATCTCTGTATAAGGTTAATGAGGTGTTAAAAATTAGGAAGATAACCAGATCCTCAAAAGAGAACATGACTAAAATTCATGATCAATTCCATGCAGGCTTTCCTATGAGTTCTCTACAGAATTCTGAGTTAAGGGTTTACCTTATTGAACTTCTAATTAGATATAATAATTAGAACACAGAAATGTTAAATAACCAAAATGGACAAGTGCTCCTTTACAGAATTATAAACTGTTTATAAGAATGTTGTTAAAATTTGAAATAGTTTCAAGAATCCTGTCATTGTTTTATTTCAAATCAAATTGCCACTCATCTATATTTCTTAATTTAAAAAATGTCCTAAAAATGAAACAAACTTATCTTTTTCTGGGTTGTGACTTTTTATTATTTTATTTACTATACGGCTTTCTATAAATTTAATTTTATAATAGTAAAATACTAAGTTGTATTTACTATTAAATTGTATTTAGCATTGCTCTTATTACTGTGTGTACAGATCATGAGTATGTATGGGTTCCCTTTTAATAGAATTAAAAAGACATTTGATATATACAAGATCACAATTTTTTATACTTGAGATACTGTCTAAACCTGAAAGAGGGAAGTAAAAAATAAAAAGATAAAGTGGGAGTCAAAGAGTTTACATGAATCATATTGATTCATAACCAGTGAACAAATGCTAGTGTGCAGAACTCACTTAGGTACTAGAGGGATAAAAAGGTAAAGGCATGACAGGAAACATTTTGCCTGCCCTGAGACATTTGGGGGATTAGATATGGAGGAAAAATGAAATGCAGTAAAAATAAATGAAATATACATGGGAGCATAAATTAAGTGATAATGAATTGGTTGTTTCATATTATACTACAGTTTGAGTTCAAATGAGCAGTTAATAATAGACTTCATCCATAACAGACAGCTGTAATATGGTAAAAATGAAAGAAACACTGGAAATGAAGAGAGAAATAACGTTTTAGTGCCATCTCTGCCACTTACTACCGGTGTTGCTTTAGAAAAATTACATAATGTATTTGAGCTTTAGGTTTCCTATTTATAAAATGGGCTGATTAAATGACATCATTTTTAATAGTAGTAAACTCAAACCAATATTCTAAAGATTACTTTGGCTAAGTAAATTACTATTAATCTTTTAAAAATATTCTCAGGCTTCAAGGAAATCAAGGAAAATCTCCAGACCTAGAAAAAGAAGAAAGATGAGGACGAAGAGAAAAGGAGGAACAAAATTGGAATAGTGTCTATAAGCAAAGTGTAACATGAGCTTGTCAGGGGCACATGCCAATAAGGGAATTGAGATAACTGAGATCAGAGAGACTGTGCTGTCACTAAGGGTTGGCTTTTGATAGTCATACCCCTGCCTTGTTCCTAACCCTTGACAACCACAAGTCTGTTTTTCATCTCTACAGTTTTGTCATTTCAAGGATATTTTATAAAAGGAATGACAAATGTATTTGTAAGGCAATAAATATATGAGGTCAAAAGAGGAACATTATAAAATTACAAGTCTTTAAGTTTACAAGATGACATAAATATTGTAGAGCCATATAATAATAAAATATAAACAATAATGAGATAGAACAAAATAAATAGCACAAAGGAATATTTATAAATCACTAACACAATGGGAGATTGCAATTTCTCTCTTAATTATATACATCAAACAGATGAAAATAACAGTAAAGTTAGAACACATGAGCAAATGATGTGGCAGCATCTTATAAATTTGAATTGTTCCTATTGGTGATGCACTTCATGGAATTGTTGCATGTGTGTCCCAGGAGACATTAGTCAGAAGGTTCATAGGAGCACCACTCATGAGAGCAAAAACTTGGGAAGCGCCCTAATGATCACTAATGGAGAATAGGTAGTTATCATTTTCACACAATGGCAGAGTATACAGCAGTGAAGATGAATAAACTATAGCATCTCACAACAACATGGATTTATCTTAGCATGCTGAGTGGAAAAAGGCTAAGTATGACACCATTTTCATAAAGTTCATAAGGAAAATACAAACCAAATGGATATTAAAAAAGTAGAGTGCATGGGTAGCTCACTGGGAGAATTCTCGCCTGCCAAACTGGAGACCTGGTTTTGATTCCTGACCCATACACTCGATAAAAAAAAAAAAAAAAATCCATAAATGGTGCTGTGATAATGGGATATTCGCATGGGAAAAAATGAAATGTCACCCCACTGCACGGCATATAGAAGAAACAAAACAAGAGGAAGTTGATGAAAGAGTTAAGGATTATAGTTGACTTTGTGAACACAGAAGAGCTACCTCAGGGAGAAGCCACGGGTTCCTTCGAGGCTACCGATAAAGTTTCACCTCCTAAGTTTGGTAGCGTGATTAGTTGTTTGCTATTTTATGGCTCCTCATCGTGTATTTTGTATGTGTGAAATAGTATTTACTAAAAACTGGGAAAAAATTAAAGGGCCTAATACTGTTTCCCTTAGTAAAATACTTGATAGTATTTTAAATATATTTTTAGGATAATCAGAGCCAGTGATAGGAAAAGCTTTATCAAATATAATATTGTGTACAAACATAGATGCATTACCAATGCTAGATATCTTGTATGTTTCGTTTCTATCACAGTACTAACTTACCTGTGTGTCCAGTCCCACTGTTACTTGTATTGATGGTGACGCTGTCAGTTTTCCCATTTTCTTCACTCTTTTAACTTATTGCAGAAACTTCCCTAGGATTGAGTTGCTTAGCACCTGGCTGCAGGCTAAGCAAAACGGTTGTGCCCCAACTCTTTATCAGAACCTGAAATTTATTTTATCTCCTTCTTACCTTCCTAATTGGGAAGCTCCTCTCCCAGCATTTGTTTAGCAGATTTGACAGAAGTCTTGTGGGATTTCTTTGGTATAAATGTTTTACCATGCAGTTATCCAAATACATAATAGGTAGGTGTTCCTTGAAGCAGACTATAATCAGAAAATGATAGCAAAGGAACCACTTACTTTTATAGCAAATTGCTTTATAGTTTCCTCATGACTTATATACCTAACCTCATTTGATAAGACTTCTTCCTTGGCTCTTTAAAAACAACAAACAAACAAAATTTTCCAGATTATCTGCTTCTTACTTTCAAAATATGGTTATTATGACTGAAAGACTTCTCAGGCTTTAGCATTTTTAATTTTTGCCATAGATACACCATAGAAAGTTAGAGAATTGGGAAGGCTCATTACTATAATAATCTGATTTCTCAAAACACTTAAAGGTTTGAGAATCATTTAATATTCCAAAGATGAGGGAAATACTTTCATGGAAAGAATTGGGAAGAAAAGCTAAGACATAATGACATGATTAACTATTAAAATACTTACACAATGCTCAGAATTGATGTATATATATACATCCATTGATCTCCATAGTATATCTTTTTCTATACCCATCTGACTTTATATTTTCTCTGCTCCAGTCCATTCGGGCTTCTAAATGTGTCTTTGCCTATTCTCTATTTTTGTTTTTTGCTTTCATCCACAATCCTATGGTTTTTTTGTTTGTTTGTTTTTTGGGTGTGGGGGGTGCATAGCACAATCCTATGCTTTTATTTTCTTTATCTTGCTGGCATACACAGTGTGTAATCATAGGCAAGACACTTCAACTCACTGAGCATTCTTTCCCACATCCTAAATTGGGGATGACAATAGTGTTTTGGTGGCTCAAGCAAATATCATAAAATGGTGTTCCAGTTTGCTAGCTGCCAGAATGCAGTATACCAGAAACAGAATGGCTTTTAAAAAGGAGAATTGAATAAGTTGCTAGTTTACAATTCTAAGGCTGAGAAAATGTCCCAATTACAAAGATTCTATTTCTATAGAAATCAAAGACATCCAGGGAAAGATACCTTGGTTCAAGAAGGCCGATGAAGTTCAGAGTTTCTCTCTCAAGTAGAAGGGCACATGGCAAACACAGAGTTTCTCTCTCATCTGTAAAGGCACATGGTGAACACGGTCAGGGTTCCTCTCTCATCTGGAAGGGCACATGATGAGTACAGTGTCATCTGCTAGCTTCTTCTCCTGGCTTCCTGTTTCATGAAGCTCCCAGGGAGGCATGTTCCTTCTTCATCTCCAAAGGTCACTAGACCCTGCTTCTTGTTGCTTTGTTGTTCTGCTCTGCTCTCTCTGAATCTCTCATTCTCCAAAATGTTTCCTCTTTTATAGGACTTCAGAAACTAATCAAGACCCACCCACACGGATGGAGACACACCTCCAGCTAATCCAGTTTAACAACCACCCTTGATTAAATCACAGCTCCAGGGAGATGATCTAATTACAGTTTCAAACATTTAATGCTGAATAGGGATTAGAAGAAGTGGCTGCCTTTACAAAATGGGATTAGGATTAAAACATGGCTTTTCTAGGGTACATACATCATTTCAAGCCAGCACAAATGGGTTGGCTTAAACAATGCAAATTTCTTCACTTATGTATTTTTCTTTTCTTCGCATGAAATTGAACCTGGGTCTCTGACATGGCATGCAAGAACTCTGCCTGCTGAGCCACCATGGCCTGCCCTCACTTATGGTTTTAAAGCTAAAGTCCAAATCAAATCAAGTTGTCATCAATGCAATGCTTTCTTCCCCAAGACTGGCATTCTGGGGCTGGCTGCTGTTGATCCTTGGCTCCTCTGATACATAGCAAAGCACATGGCTGCATCTCCTGGTCTCTTCCTTCCCTTCTGAGTTTTGTTGATTTCACTTCTTGTTTTTGTGCCTTATTCTTACTCTGTCTGAATTTCATTCCTCTTATATACAGTAACAATATTAAGACCCATCCTGATTGAGGGGAGTCACACCTTAAGTAAAGTAGCCTGCCACATCAAAAGGTTCTACTTACAATGGGTTCACACCTAAAGGAATGAGTTAAATTTAAGAATATGCTTTGTGGAATACGTATAGCTTCAAACCACCACAGACCGTTTATCCCTGAACCTTTAGTGTGAGGAATACAAGAGTTAAATCTAACAAATAGAAATCTATATAAGGAACTCAGAGCAATACCTAGCAAATAGAAAAAGCACACTGAAAGTCAGTGTGTGTATATCTATATCCACAACTATTTCTGTACCTGTCTGTAACTATGGATAGGGAAAGGGAGAGAGAGAGAGGGAAGGAAAGAACAAATTACATATTAGCAAAATGAGACCTTTTTCCTAAAGTCCTAAAATCAAGTGTTTACTAGATCTAGTAATGAACTCAAAGAGATGAAAATTATATTTGAACCTGACATTCCCTAGCAGATATCTTACTATGAACAGGAATTCTGAATATCATATTCTTGTATTAAGTGCTCCTGCCTATCACATCTTTTCTGTGTTCCTCATTGCAAGAGAAGCTGTTTTAAAGCAAGCCCTGCTGGGTATGCATAATAAAAACTCTTCAGAAAATTCTGTTTTAACAGATCATTAAATATTATTGCTTGTGAAAGGGTAAAAATCCAAAATTCCAGATCAAACACATTTTTATTATTTGTGTTTTAATTTTTCTATTAGGGTACTTAAGCAACACATATTTAATTTCTAAAACAAACAAACCCTCAAATAAAATCCACACACAAGGAAATTGAATGCCTGTTAATAAATACCAAAAAAAAACAACAGAATCCATCCTATTCTGCTTAGAGGTTTAAATAGTAGATTAAAGATGGATTCTAAACTAATTTTTAATTTTCTCTGTCTTGCCATCAGTTATTAAGACACAGCTGAGAAGCACTGTAGGAATAAACATACCCTCCCTAGTCTTGTTTCTAAGTCCTAAAATGATGATCTGGCATTTGCTTTATTCAGTAATTGCAGTATTTATAGATGGAGAAGATTCCCAATAGAGTTTTACAAGGATAAATGAATTGAAGGGCAGGGCAAGAGGTTAAGGAGCACAGGGCTTCAATAGCTGTAGCACAATTATTCCTGGATAAGATATTTTCCATTAAGGGGAAAAATTTGCATGTATTTTACATTTGAAGTATATCCGTTACCTAAAAAACTTCTTATTTGATGTTTTTGTAGTTCTCTACATAATTTGTAATTCTATCTTGTGGCCTGATATGATGACCCTAATTGGAGAATGTCTCATTTTATGAAAGTAGCGATAAGAGGAGGAGGTACAAATTAAAAGGCTCCTTATTAAGATGTATTCTGGTGTTGCAGTTCTCTGAAGGTCCCTGTGGCCGTGCTCCCAGGTAATTACTTCCTCTGCTGTCTGGTCCTTCATAATGTCAGGACACGGATGGGGGTGAGGATGGGGGTGAGGGTGGGGATGGGGGGGAACGGGAGGGGGAGGTGCATATGAGAAATGACACCAACTGGCACTGACTCAGTGAAATTGTTTTAAAAATAATTACCAACGGTGACTTTAGTTAAACACTGAATGCAATTACCGTATTACAATTATGGTAATGATCAGAAACTCCGTTTCAGCAGGGGAAAGGAAAGAATAATAGAGAGATAATTGCTGAGGTAATTGAGAAAAATTCTTTTCTAAAAAAGTTACATGAAACCTCTTAATGGTTATGCTCACCTTTTACACCAGAAGAATAAACTGTGATGGACAGAGGGTTTCTGAATCTATCACCATCTCCTGGAACTTCCTCAATACTTGGCTCCTGAGCTCCAGAAGAAGTTATATCACCAAATAAGTCAAGTGTGACCATCTTTGCCTGGTCTCTGTGGCTCAGATTTTTATCCTTTTGTGTTTATACTGCTAGCAACTCAGCAGCAAGCCGAGCACCTAACAAAACTCCTCAAGCAAGGAAATTTAATTTCTCAGCATTATCCTAGGCTTCCTGTAGGGAAAACAGTATGTTTTTCTCTTATACAAGAGTTTTCAATGTATTATGTTCAACGCTTTTGTATAGCAATTGACATAGATGTCATGTGCTGGCAGGACTTTCCCTCTCTCTATGGATTCAAAAAGATACGTTTGTTTAAATAAATTAACTTTATATATTGAGAGACACATCTGGTGAAAAAAACAATGTTGTGTTCCAGTAACATAAGAAAAGAGGGAAGGGTGCATGAGGGCTTTTCAATAATGCGTTCATTGATTTCCTTATTCAATAAATAGTATCAAATACTTAAGTTGTGCCAGGCACATTTGATACAAGGAAACAAATAAATATCCCTGTCCTCCTGGAGGTTATATTTTAGAGGGTGCGGAGTCCGTAATATAAAAGAAACATAAAAAATAAATTTTATCTTATATTAGAGTGATCAGGAAGGGAATCAGGAGGGCAGGGATGGAGTTGGTTACAATTTTAAATAGGGTAGTCTGGATAGAGATCACTGGAAAGATGATATTGATCAATAATATTGAAAGATGATGTGGCATCATATTTACCATTTGCATTACATTTGAAGATTCACTTGGTTACTTATTTAAAAATGTTTTCTGAGTAATTATGATGTGCAAAGCCTATCAGCCTTTGAAGAATACAGAGAGGACTACATTCTCATCTCTGTTTTAGTTATAAGGAATCTAATGCATGGAGAGATTAAATAACTTGTTCAATTCAAGGTCACACACAAGGAAGCAAAACACACATGTTACAATCATGGAGACTGTCTGAGGTCATCAAGTATCAAGTTTTTTGTCTGGCCCTTGGACACAGATAACTATCTCACAAGGTTGTTAATTATAACTCTTTAACTTCATTTGGAATAGGTATTATTTTTATTTTCAAATGTTTGAAACAATAATGCAAGTCTGCATTGCATATCTCATTTAATCCTCCCAAAGCCCTCCACAGATGAGTAAACTGAAGTTGTAGAGAGTTATTTAAGGAACCTTTCAAAGGTTGCCCAGCCAAAAGTCTGGCTGAGACTGAGGTTGAACCCAGACTTGTGTCTCTTCAAAGCCTGGTCTCTTAGCAACTGATTGAGAAACATGTCCTTCTCAATTAGGAGCTTCCAGCCTAACTGGGAATTTAGATGAGATGATCTCCAGAAATGTACAGAATGAACAACTGCAGGGGAGCCATCATCAGGCCAGACTAAAACCATCTCCTTTGAACCACTGGATAGATACTGTAAATCACGCTGTGCACTTCCTCTTCCAGATTATTTTAGGATCAGTTTATGACATTACATAAAATATCTTGTTGATTTTTTTGGCAGTATTGCATTTCATTTTTACATCTATTTAGGTAAAAATTACATCCTTAATATTCTTCTGATGGGGAACATATTGTGTGTCTGTACTTATTCAATCTCTGCAGGTCCTTCAGTAAACAGTTCCAAAGTTTCATGGTTTTCTTCATAGACTTTCAGTTCAATTTATCCACAGTAAGTGTGAAATTGGTTTTGTTACTGTTTTGTATAATATTTTTAATTATAGGAGAAGACTGTTGATTTTTGTATGCTGATTTTTTTTATCAAACCTCTTCATGAAGCTCATGTATGAGTTTTTCAGCTCTTCTAGACAATCATATCTCCTGAAAATAACAGTGTTTCTTTTGTCCTTTCCCAGTATTTATGCTTATTTTTATTTTATTAGGTATATCCTTCATACAATATTGAATAGTAGTTTTAATAGCAGATGTCCTTGGGTTATTTCTAACTTAATAGAATTCTGATGTTTCACTATCAAGGTCAAGTTAAGGAAGTTTTTTTCTTTTTTAATTCCAATTTCTAGCTTGCTCTTTTGTTAAAAAAAATTAAATTAGGCATGGGTATTGAGGCCTATCCAGTGTTTCTTTACAGCTCGTATAATGATTACGTTATTTTTCTTGTTTTATCTTGTAATGTATTATAGATTTCATAGTAATGAATTAACTTTCACTTTTGAGATAAATGTTACTTGGTCATGACAAATTATTCTTTTAAAATATTGCTGAATTCAATATGTGTATGTTTTATTTAGGATTTTTATACCTAGATGTAGAAAGTAGATGGGCCCATATTATTCTTTTATGGTTATATTTCTCTAATTTTCAATATTAGATTTATTCATACTTACAGAATTGGTTGGGAGACTTTCTATTATTATTTATTCTTTGAATCAGTATGTATAGCAAAGATTGAATTTTTCCCCATTTGAACATACTTCCCTTTTATGAAGAGATCTCAAGTTTATTTTGCCATTTTTTTTATTTATATGTACCACTTTTGGTTTTCTATTTTTTAGTGAGTCAAATTTGGTAATTTATATATTTTAGAATGCTATTAATTTGAAATGTATTGATATAAATTATCAATAGTATATTTTTATCACTTTAAATACTCTCTGTATCATAACTATTCTCACTTTCTTAAACGTAATCTTATATTCTCTTTTCTTTTATTAGGCATACTACAAAACTGCTTATTTTTTTTTCCAACAGCCAGCTTTTCATTTAATTTTATTTTGTACAGATTTGTGTTCCCTTCCTTGTGATTTTTTGCCTTTCTTCTTTATTAAGCTCTTATTTATTTTTGGTTTATTTATTGTATTCCAGCCCCTTGTGCTGAGTGCTTAGTTCATTTACTTTTATTCTGTTTCATTTTCTATTACTTATGCTTAAGTCTACATTTATTGTCTCTAAGCATTACTTTGGGCACATCCTGTAGATTTTGATACGTAGTAGCCTCTTTAGTCTCCATTTTTAAATGAATTAAAATCTTTTACTTACATAGTTTGTATGGCAATTGTCAAATGAAAATGTGGGGCCTCTTATTCAAAAAGCAGTGAAGAAAGAGCTCTTACATATACTAAAATATAAAGTTTTTCTTTCTTACTTGGTCTCTGTTCTAGTTTGCTAGCTGCTGGAATGCAATATACCAGAAATGGAATGGCTTTTAAAAAGGGTAATTAATAAGTTGTAAGTTTGCAGTTTTTAGACTATGGAGAAGTCCCAATTAAGGCAAGTCTATAGAAATGTCCGATCTAAGGTATCCACGGAAAGCTACTTTGGTTTAAGAAGACCAAAGAGGTTCAAGGTTTCTATCTCAGTTGGAGAAGCACATGGGGAACATGGCGACGTCTTCTAGTTTCCTGTCCAGGCCTCTTGCTTCATGACACTCCCTGGGGCATTCTTTTTCCTCAGCTCCAAACGCCACTGCCTGGTGGACTCTGTGGTTCTCTCATCATTTTCTGACTATGCTCTGTTGGTCTTCCATTGTTCTCCTCATTCTTAAAAGGCATTCTCTCCAAAAATGTTTCCTCTTTTATAGGATCCCAGTAAACTAATCAAGATTGAAATAGAATGCGTGGAGACCTGTCTCTGTCTAATCAAGTTTAATACCCACAATTGATTGAGTCACATCTCTGGGGGCATAATCTAATCAAGTTTCCAACCTATAGTACTGAATAGGGATTAGAGGAAACCATTGTTCCCACAAGATTGATTAGAATTAAAACATGGCTTTTCTAGTGTACATAAATCCTTTCAAATCAGCATAGTCTCTCTCTCTCAGTTTGTCATGGTGTTTTTATTATTAATGCTGCTCCAGTTAAAGAAAAAAAATTAAATTTTCAGCAAAAAGCTTTACCATTCAATTTTTTTTTGTATCTTGTATGGTGGTGTCCCTTTTCTTTATTTTTCCATGTAAGTATCCTGTTATTGAAGTACCATTTGTTGAATTTTTGTTTGTTTGTTTGCTTTGCTTATTTGTTCGTTTTTTGGGGGATAATCAGCATGGGCTGGGAATCGAACCTGGGTCTCCCACATGGCAGATGAGAATTCAACCACTGAACTACTCTTGCACCTCCACCATTCAGTTTTATATTGTGCTATATAAAATTTGAATACAAATATAAAAGCATTTAATTTGCATGTTCAGATCTGCTTGCCCTATACATATATAAGTATATTGTTCTTACCCAACAGAGTGTGCTGGTTTGAAAGGATGTACGTACCCTAGAAAAGCCATGTTTTAATTCTAATCCCATTTTGTAAAGGCAGCCGTTTCTTCTAATCCCTATTCAGTACTGTATGCTTGATACTTTAATTAGACTATCTCCCTGGAGGTGTGACTCAATCAAGAGTGGTTATTAAACTGAATTAGGTGGAGACATGTCTCCACCCACTCCAGTGGGTCTTGATTACTTTACTGCAATCCTATAAGAGAGGAAACATTTTGGAGAAAGTGGGAGCTTCAGAGAGAGCAGAAAAAGATGACTGAATGTCACAGAACTATGAAGCAGAGATTCACTGGCCAGCATCTTTGGAGAGGAAGAAGGAAAATGCCTCCCAGCGAGCTGTAGAGGAAGCTAACAGATGATGCCATGTCTGCCATGTGCCCTTCCAGCCGAGAGAGAAACCCTGACCGTGTTCGCCATGTGCCTTCTCACTTGAGAAGAAACCCTGAACTTCATCCACCTTCTTGAAACAAGGTATCTTTCCCTGAATGTCTTAGATGGGACATTTTATAGACTTGCTTTAATTGGGACATTTTTCATCACCTTAGAACTGTAAACTAGCAACTTATTAAATTTCCCTTTTTGAAAGTCATTCCATTTCTGGTAAATTGCATTCTGGCAGCTAGCAAACTAGAACACAGAGGAAAGAAACACTGAACAAAATTTATATAACACTTTTATTTTAGTTCTTAATAGTTACCTTAGGCTTACAATGAGTAAAGAAAGGCTGAAGGAAAAAAGAACTATGAGTTTGTATCTATGTTTCCCTTTCTTTCTATCATCACTTATAGGGTAAGAAAGGATATGATAGGATTCTTTGGTTATTTGTGTTTGTTAGAATGACATTGTCTTCCTTCTGTGCTCAAGCCAAGTTTGGATCAGGACAGAGAGCATAGCTTCCAGGTTCTTTTAGCACCTCCCCACCTCCTTACTGGGATGTTGTGATATGTTTACCTGATACTCTCTTTGAATCTCACCAAACTCTCACTATCCTAGAACAGGCAAACACTCTTTGGAGTAGCAAAGAAAGGTAGGCATGCATGCTTACCTCCTCTCTTCACACATATGTACCATTGTTCCATTGGACTTCACTTAGAAAACATGAATTCAAAGAGAAAATTATTGAGTGTTTCAAGAAGGCAAGAGCAAAGCTTTAAACCAAGGATTGGTCCCTTCTGTGCATGGGTCCAGTGCAGCTGCACAGATATTAAACCCACATAATCAGTCTTGACCTTAACCAAAAAGCTAATCTGAAGATTCTTTTTACAATATTCAAATAGAAAAAAATTTGTTTATTATTTTTACCTCTGTCATTCACAAATTTTACCTTACATTACTCATCTATTTATGACTATCTTCCTTATATTTTCAACTTACTGCTTTTTTTGACTTGATGTTTTGAGTGTAATAACTTGCAGTATAGGTATTGTGTTTTAGCATCTACTTACTTTTCCATTGTATTTTTGCCACTAATTATTTAATGCCTTGTGTTTTATTCTTCTAGTAGTTTAAAATTTTTAACACATCTGACACATTTTCCAACAATGCATAAAATTAATTAGCATTGATATTATCCTTTTCAACAAGATAATATCCTTATCATACTCTTCCTTCCTTTCAGCCCTCTCACCTCCTCACCCTCCTGCTGTAATCATCTAGATTTGGTTCCAGATTGCTCTTAACGCTTTTACATTATGAAAGTGATTTCTTTTTAACTATTATTTTCTTATAATCATTATCTTCTCTCTTAGATTCAGGCCTCAAACATGTTTTCTGAGATCTAGACAAGTATAATAATAAAAATATCCACCTGGCTATTTTAAACTCTCTAAATTCAGTAGATTCATCATAAATGAATGCATGATTTTTCTCATCAACCTAGTAGTTTTACAGTATCACTCTCTCAACAGGGAACCACCATCCAAGCTATTATGGAAGCAAGAAACCTAAGTGACATCACTGAAACATCTACCTCCCTTACAATCTTCACTCTTATGCATAACCAATTCACCAATAAATCCCTTTCATTTTTACATTCCAAAAATCTCTAATTTTTTTTCATTTCCCTCCATCACCACCACCAACAGCAGCTTTTTGTCTAATGTGTCATCTCTCACCTAGAAAATAGTGAAAGGCTTCTAACTGCATCTGTCCTGCATGCTTCCACCAGTATCCGTCAAGCCCATTCCTCACTCAATAGTCAGGATGATCTTTACAAAATTTAAATTTGATCTTGTTCTCTACCTCCCCTGGGCTTAAATTGTTTTGTCATGTTCCCTTTGTTCATTAGCTAAATGCTAACGTTGCTTATGGTGCCTTATGAGATCATGAATGGTTTGGCCTCTGTAGCTTCTGCAATTCAATATGGAACATACTCCAGTAATGCTGCCTTTATTTAGTTCTTCCAGCTTGACACTGTTCCAAGCAAACAGGATCTTCATGATGCTCTTATCTCTTCCTGCAATGCTCTTCCCAACCCTAGTCATCCAGTACCTGCTGTATTTTCTTTACCCCTGAGACAAGCCCTTTCTTTAACATTTTGAAATGTGTACATTCCTAAAATATGCTGTCATGGTACCAGTTAACACTCTGCATCTCTCATCACAGTTGTAATTCTGTGTTACTTTGTGCAATTTTAAATGAACTTCATTAATAGATTAACTTCCTTGTACATTCTCTATATTTCTCACATTGTCCAGCACTGTCTACCATGTATTAAGTACTAAATAAATATTTATTGAATATTTAAATCAAAGAATGAGTGAGTTGATTTTCATTTTTGCCTTAGTCTAATCTTAATTTATTCTTTCAGTTAAGACCTATTGTTGGTATTTTTTTTTTTTTAGTGTCTCTACAAATAGAATTTTATTTTCTGTATACCCCTGAAAACTAAGGTAGCTGGCAATTGGTCTCTGATTTCAAACAATTTTTTCCTAAAACCTTCAAACAGTTCTAATGTAGGGTCTTGCAGAATCAGAGTGGACAGTGTTACTTTCAAACTCAAACATTTGCTTCTTCTTTTGTCTGTAGGATACTTTACTTTCCTCTGGAAATTTTTGAATTCTCTTCTTACCCTTGGAATTCTGTAATTTCACTGGCGTACATGTCAGTATAGCTATTGCTTTTTAAATTTTTATTGCTTAAAACTCAGTGTCTTTTGGCAGTCTGAAGAGGTATGCCTATTAAAGACTGGAAGTTTTCTTCTACAATTTCTTTCATTCTTATTGCTACTAACTTCACTCAGATCTTTCCCTTCTTGAACTCCTATTCGGTATATATGGACATACTGGATTAATTCTCATCACATATTTTTTAATCTCTGTATCATTTTTCTGCAAATTCTAAGAAATTTTCATGACATTTAATTCCAGATCTTTAATTTGACTTTTGGTCATGCTTTCCTATTTGTTCATTATTAGCAATGGCTTTGTCATTAAAATACTTCATTCCTAAGAGAAACTTTTTAATTCATTGTGCCAATCTTTAAGAATTCAATATGCTCTCATTCCTTTCTGAGGATTAGAAATAGAATTTTTAAAGTTGGCTTCCACTCCCTCAATTATGTCTGTTTCCTTCAGGAAAAGATCTTTTTTGTTGTTTATCCCAATCCCTCTCTTTAATACATGTGTTTTTATAAACTGTCTGATTATATTTTCTCTGTTTATATTAATAAATTAATGACCAGGTTGCTTAGTATGGATAAACAGCATGGGTTTAACCTTAATATTTCTAGATCTCATTCTCCAACAGGATCTTTTAGTGCTGCTATGTTTTATTGAGAGGGGGTAGTACCATGTGTTGACTGGATGGCCTAACTTTAGATTGCATTTGCATTTACCTTGTATATACTGGACCATTCCAGCTTCATACACACAGTCCCCACCTCTCACCCACAGTCAAGTTAAGGAAAGGCTTACAAAGTCTTGGAGGATATGATGTGTTCATCTTTCAGTTGGGGAGAACAACCAACATAGTCCTACCCCACCACCTCATTGATGGCAGGGATCTGGAATTGCCACAGAGTCCTGCTCCTACAGCTAATGGAGGAATTCTCCACACGAAGACAGTTTACTCTCTTTAGAGGGCAGTTATTTGGTTTCTTATCCTGCGATCAGTGCCTCTGCTGTCCTAAGCCAAATGAAATGGACCTGCCCAGGCATATAAACAAGGCCCAGCTCTTCTGACAATTCACACATATCCTTTCCATCTATTTTTTTTGCCATGGGCAGACACCGGAAATCGAACCCGGGTCCTCTGGCATGGCAGGCGAGCATTCTTGCCTGCTGAGCCACCATGGCCCGCCCTCCCTTCCATCTTTTTATCAGTTTCCTCTGGATTTAGAATTTTACTAGCTCATTCTGTTAATTTTTTTTTTCTTTGAGTTTTTCAAACTATTTTCTTTTCTTTTCAGGCTGATCTCATCTGCTTCCTGTCACTCCAAATTTCTCTTTACCCCTTTCCACCTCTCTCCCTCTCCATTTCTCTATCTTTCTTACATTCCCTCCTCGATTTTGGAGAGTTTTGTAAGAGATTGAGAAATAGTGATATGCCTTTAGCCTTCTAGCTTCATCCAGTCCCCTCCATATTCTTTTTCTATCTCTTCTAGACTATATTACAGTGCAGCAGGAATGTTCTATAGTCTGTACAGCATCAAAAATGATACAGATGCCTTACTGATAATCTATAATCGTATAATACTAATAAAAGTGGTATGGGGCAGGGAACGGTGGCTCAATGGCAAAGTTCTCGCCTGCCATGCCAGAGACCTGGATTCACTTTCTGGTGCCTGCCCATGTAGAAAAAAAAAAAAAAAAGTGGTATGGTTTTCATCCATTTTTCCCAGTAATTACGAGAGTTGTCTAGAATGCACATTGCTAAAATATAGTATTTTTAATAAAACTTGAATTACCAAAACATCGCATTATAAAACAATATCTTCTTTATTAATAAGGAAAAGGTAGAACAGTTTGGACTCATAATGCTGCAGTTTTTAATTAGAAAGTTTTTAGAGTTATAAATATATTTTTCCTATTGCAAACAAAAAGAATAAATTTATAGAACAAAATCGATTTTTAAAAATTACTCTTTGATCATCAGAAATCAGAATAATCTCAGTCTTCTCTGTGCTCTCTGGCTATGGCCTTGCAGTTTTGCTTGCAAAACAGTTCACAGCATATTAACAGTCAACAGTTCAGCCAATTATTTAAGCAAAGGACTTATGAGTCCCTAGGCATTGGTTAATCAAGTCTTTTTTTTCATACTCTTCTAATGCCGGTATCCAGTGGCTAATGCATAAAAACCAATATGATGTAAATTCTCATTTAATTGCTGATATTTATATTCAGTCCTTATTATGAAACTTTCACTCTCAAAGAAATTTGAATTTTTCATTCAAATAACACAAATTTTATTAAGTAATTTTTGTAAATGTGAACAAGAGTTCACATTCCAGATTACTTTCACTCAACTACATAAAGTCAAGTGGGGTACTCATTTCTGTGGTGGCTGTTTTCTCAGCACTTCATGTAGAGCTATTAAATATGCATTGTACTGAGAGCATACTCTATTTCTGATGTATTAAAAACTTCTATTTTCAATCTTTAAGTGTAAAACCATTAATATATCTTGTAATTAAACATAGTTTTCTAAGAGTATTTCTACTGCAAATTCTTCCTTGACAGAGGCATTTTGATTTATCACCATAGCAGGAGTTACCAGTACATCTTTCAAATCTTAAAATGGTTTCATTAGCACCATTTTACAATCTTTACATTTAATCTGTAAGGATTTAATGTCAGAAGAGGAGATTGATGTTTCTGCTGCTAATGAAATATTAGGTCTAGACAAAAGTGCACTAGAAGTTGACATGAAAAGTTCAAGGCATCTCAACTCTGACAGAATCTACTCATTATTTAATTATGCTTTGAAATGTCTTAGCAGAAATTTCTGACCTGATGTCAGAAACTTTCCTCATCGAAAAGTACATATAATTAAAAGGGTTAGTCTTAAAGGTGCTTTACAGTACAAGTGTAGTTCTGGTATTTTGGAAATTAGAGTATCTGACAAGTCATGAATCCTGAGATAATTCTCTCATCCTCTTTATTCCTTCTCTAACTCTAATATTCTCATCTATTTTCCTATTTGTTTTCACTCTGAAAATTTTACAGTAGGATTCTTCATTTAAATACATAGTTTTCCTTTAAACCGTTGTTATATTTTGACCTGGACCTATCCAATTAATGTAAAATCACATTTTAAAACTGGTCTGAATTCACAGAAAGTGTGCATTTCCGAGGCTTTCGTAACCTAAGCATTTGTTCTGAAATTAGGAACAACTTAAGTAAACAGAGGTTGCTTTGGTAAAGTGGTTTGGTTCCAGAAATAGTTACAATGAACTATGTTAGGCAATGCAGCCCACATCTTCATATGGTTAGCCATGTTTTTGTAAGTTATTTGCTTTAAAATAGCCTGACATGATACAAAATAATACCACATTGCAAATGATCTAGAGGAATCCTAATACCTAGCTATAACTAAGCATTTTTATCCCAAAATGCTCACATATATGTATCTCAGTTTAGCCTTATCAGAGCTTGAAGTTCAAAGTAATTGAGTAATTGTAACTCTAATTTAGGATTTCAGGGAAGCTTGGTTTTAACACCATTTTCGGGATTTTGAGGCAGTGTATCTGGATCTTAACTCAGCATATGCCCTCAAATCAGATGGATCTGAGTCTCAACCTGTCTCTATCACTTCCAGATGTAGCCACAGTCAAGTCAGATAACCACTCTGAGCCTTGGTTCCCTCTTGTTAAAATAGTCATATTGGTTCCTGTTTTACAGGGTTACTGTGAGATTTAAATGAGCTGCTACATGTACTTCATTTAACATGGCCTGTTCCACAGTAAGCACTCAGTAAGTGTTAAATGTTATTACAAGCTTTAACTTGCTCAATAAAATATGAACTAAATGAAAGTTGTCCTGGTCCCATTACTAAGTTTATTTCTGTAGGCTCATTATCTGCCTTTACCAGTGGCTACACAGGAAAAGATGGCACACAGTGAGCTGCTATGGGATTCTGTGAAACACTTATTTTAGAACAAAACCAGGGGATTTCTGTATTTAACTGCATGGGCATAATAGATGTCTCCCACAAAAGCCATGTTTACGTCGTAACCTCCTGATCCCTTGGTGGGAAGAAGACCTTTTGAGGATGGTATTCGTAAGGGGATATCAGACTGAACCAGGGTGGGCTACACCACATAACTGGAGTCTTCATATGCAGAGGGGATTCAGGTATCTTAGTAGAAACCAGAGGAGACAGGGATTGACAGAATGCCCTGTTTCAGAGCCACCACCAAAATGCTGCAGACTTTGGAGAAAACATGGCCTGTGAATACTAGCCTCCAAAACTGTGAGACAATAAATTCCTATTGTTTAAACCAACCAGTCTGTGGTATCGGTCATGACAGCCCTGGCAAACTAAGACAACACAGTATATGTTGGTTCTGTGTGTCTGTGTGTTTACTTTGCACATCTGTCTACTTCTTAAAACAAGCCCTATCCCCCAGCACACAGGAATGGATGAGAAAGTCAGTCTCCGTTAATAATAATAATACCTCATCCTCCCTGGCCACAAGTTTAGGACAGGGATGGGGGGATATGGGCTTGTTAATACAAAAACTAATAATCCCTGGGATTCTCTCAAATGTATATATTACTATCACAGAGATTTGCTCATAAATACAAACTCGCTATATTTTTCCTACTTATCTCACTCCAAATTTCCCCAACTTTTCTGATCAATAACTTAAAATATGAGTAAAACAGTTATGTTTATACATTAAACATCAAACATGAGAGGTCTCTGATGGCAAATGCAACAACACACATCACACTCAACTTGCTTCTGGAACTGAGGCTTCAGGTATATTTCAAGGTTGTTTGAATCTGATAAACTATCTAAGCAAGTTTACATAAAAAGAATTCTTCATATTTAGATACATACTTTATTTGGCCTAAATTACTTGTTTGACAGGTGGCGCTGGCCTGAGGGATCATTGGAGCCAGCCACCCAAACACTGTTAGGCTGTTAGGACTCTTTATTTCTCTTGCAGCTCTCTTTCTCTGTATCTGGGGCTGAGGGACTTAGTCACAGCAGTCACATCTGAGAGCCTTAAAACAGATTTAAAGGCCTCTCTTTCTCCCTCTCCACCCATCAGTAGATTAAAATTCCTCAATGATATTCTGTTATTGAACCACCTTGATAATTTGTCTTCCCAAGCTTTATCCTTGCCTTAGATCATGGGGAGGGTTGGGTGGGTAAGACATTATGGTTGGCCCAGTCTGGGTTATATATTCACTACTATAGCCTGGGGCTTGTTCGAAGTCTGTTAAAAAAGATAGATAAGAGTGCCAGGTATATTCTCAGGCACTCACACAAACACAGTCAAAAAAGAATTTACTCCAGGATGCAAGCATGGTGAAAAACAAAAACCAGTCTGTTGTCTGCACAGGTGAAGAACTGAAGACAAGAAAGCATATGGCTTAAAATAATATCAATTTATCGAATTTGACTTGAATAGAGGATGGGAATTATAGAAAGTGGATGTTGAAACTTAAGCTGATCTGGTACTAGGCTGTGGAAGTCTTGTTTGTGCGACTAAGAGATTTGGGTGTTTGTATGAAGACCACTGAAATTTTCTGAGCGCAGGAATTCTAAGAGCTGTGTCTCAGTCTATGAAGCTGTGTTCTTTCTCTTAGGATGGACAGTAGGAGGCAGAGATCCGAGATGAGGATCACTGGAAGGTCCTCGCAATGGTTTCAGTTAGAGTTAATGAGGAGCATAACAGCACGAGTGAAGACTGAAGATGAGGAAATGCCTGAGGACTTATCAAAGTACCCTCAGTAGGATTAGGTAACTGTTCACAAGGGGAAAAGAGCAATAGAGGGGAGGGAATAGGACCAGTGAAGATGACCCTGAGAATTTAAACCTGGGTGGTTAAAAAGATTGCAGTGCTTTTGTAAAAAAGAAAAATAGAAATCCTAGGTGGAGAAGCTGGTTAAGGGTGAAAAGAATAATGAAATTCTGTTTTGGCATTTGATATTTGAAGTATAGGAGATGTGCAGCTGGAAGTCAGAAGAAGGGAACAGAACTTCAGAGAATGATCAGGTGCTGGAGATCAGCTATGGATAAGAGACAGTTCTGTGATTATTTATCTAGCATGTTTGTAGAAACAGAGAGAGAAGGATGTATAGTGGGAACAGAGATGAGATGAGGAGGCTATTAATTTCATTATGTAAATGATCGCTCATCTATGTAATCAAAGAGAACTTATACTAAACATGATAACATATTTTTAAAATCTTAAGAGCTATTAGTTGAAAGAGCAGGGATAGAATTCATCTATGTTATTCCAGAAGGTTGAACCAGGACCAATGGGTGGCATTATTTGAGGTGGCAAAGTTATAGCTGAATATAGGAACTTTTTACATTAGGGACAGTCAAAAGCAGAATGTTTTCTAGCACAATGTTATGGATTTATCATTACGAGGAGCTTAAACAGAAGCATGATGACAATACGGCAAAGAGTGTGTGAGCTTTATTTTAATCAAGAAAATAAAATCCTGTAATTCAGAATCAACATCCTCCAGCTACTTAGGAAAATATTTTACTCACTTACTTAAGATGGTATGCTTACCATCTACCAAGTGCCAGGCATTTGACAATTATTAGTTTTCTGTGGCTGCTATAACAAAGTACCACATACTTGGTGGCCTAAAACAAAATAATTATAGTTTCTCATAGTTCCAGAAGCTACAAGTCTGAAATCAGTTTCACTGCATTGAAATCAAGGTATCATGAGGGCCATGTTCTCATCAGAGCTCTAGGTGAGAATCCTTTCTTGCTTCTTCTGGCTTCTGGTGGTTTCTGGCATTGCATAACTTGTGATTACATCACCCCAGTCTCTTTGTCCATGGCCATGTTGCCTCTTCCTCTTTTGTGTGTATTAGATCTCTTTCTACTCCATCCTAGAAGGATAAATGTAATTGTATTTGGTGCATCCCAGATAATCCAGGATAATTTCCCCATTTCTAGGTCATTAACTTGATCCACCTGCAAGATCATGTAAGAGATTAGGACTAGATCTCCTGTGGGGAGCCTTTGTCAGCCTACTGGAGGGCTCGTCTTTGTACGCATCTTTACTTACAGCAACCGTACAGTAGAGAGACCATATTTTTTAAATTCCTTTTAGGAAAATGAGCCCTAAAATCACATTTTGACCCCTAGCTAGTAGTTGTCAGAACTTCAATTTAAGTCCACCTTTGCTATTTTCAAAGCCTGGGAACCTTTTCTTAAAATTATTTCACAAAATGAAATTGAAGTTTGCTATGTGTGCAAATGCTTCTATTTTCCATGCATTGCAGTGAATCTGCACTGCACTGCCTTCATAACAGGCACACTGTTATATCTCAAAGTAAAAAGAGGTTTGAACACTTACAATACATACAGTAAGTAGTATGGCAACTGCAAGAAGTTGCATCTCGCTTAACATTGTTGGAAATATGTGAGAACGTTTACTGGCAGGCAGGAACTCAACATCTGAAGCTATTCAACAAGTAAAATTCCCTCAGCTACGGCTGTCTGCCTTCAATTGCTACTGCTCTTGGGTTTTTTGTCATCTTGTGACCTCTGCTTTACCTATTGACATGGAGTTTTGCTCAGGCCTCAGCAGCCACTTAGTATTTTATAATAGGCAGTGATAATTTACAAGCATGTTTTTATGTTCATATAAATTTGGTTATATGTAGCAGATCATAAGCACATCCCCTCAACCTGTATTTATAGTGTACTTTTTCTCCCTCCCAGAACCATTAGACGTGTTGTAGAGACAACTTCATCATTCCTTATCAAGCACTTCGTACGTAGTATGAGCCACATTTTATAGATGTGGAACAAGAGAGAAGAGCTTTGCATTCATAAATTTACAAACCAAATAAATCATCCCTCTCATATAGTATGTGAGGGTAGCTAGAAGGTAGCTATCTAGATATGTGAAGAAAATCTCTGACAACATCATTAATGAGTGGTTGATTCAGAAGTGGGAACATGGGAATGAGGACGGAGTTGATTCTCAATCTTAATCCCAGGGTCCAAACAGAGCCTGGGCCTCTTTATGGAGTTTTTTCTTTTCAATTATTTTGTTTTTGTTTCAAGCACAAGACGGGTGAATATAGCACAGAGTCTTTGCCCGCCATGGGTAAGATGTGAAAACAATTTAAATGAAGACCTCATACAAGTGCATTAATCTATTTTGCATGTGATAGAACTTCTGAGAGGATGAACGAAGACCTAATACCTTTTTTACTAGAGCTATTTAGGTATAAGCATCAAGTACAACCATGTAAGAGATAGTGAATGTATATTATAGAACAAAGAAAATAGTTTTCCTTCACTATGTGTGGTCCCAGAATCTCTTTTATTTCTATTTAATAACCTAAAAGGGAACAGGTACAAACTTTCCCAAGGAATGAGATTTTTCACTAACTGGAGAGATTAAGAGGTCCTTTTTTTTTTTCATTTGAGAAGTTGTGGGTTTTGCAGAACAGTTCTGCATTAAATACAGGTTACTTACATTCAAACCTATTATTAACTCCTTGCATTGGTGTGGAACATTTTTTACAATTGATGATAGTACATTTTTATAATTGTATTATTAAGGATAATTCATGGTTTAACTTAGGGTTCATTGCTTGTGAAGTGCAGTTCCATGGATTTTTAAAAATTTTTTATTCTATTACCATATATACAATATAACATTTCCCCTTTTGATCACATTCAGAAATACATTTCAGTGCTGTTAATTACATTCACAATGTTATGCTACCATGCCACCATCCATTACCAAAACATTTTCATCATTTTAAATATGGAACAAGGTCCTTCTTGGGCCCCATTGCTAAAGGTTTTAGTTATTTTATCCCTTGCTATTTTGTTGTTGTTGTTTTGTTTTCAACATACCCCTTGATCTTAGCTGTACCGGGGTTTATCTTTTTTAGTCAAAACAGAATAAAACAAAACATAAAATAATTTCTTTGGCAATAAACAATTCCCTACATGCTTAGACAATCTTTAGTAGATAATATTAATTTCATTTAATTCAATTCAACTGACAGTTACTGAATTCTTATTATATGCCTAGCCATGAGGTATTCCAGGGAATACAAATAATAAAGAAGGACTCTCTGTTCCATAAAGGACTGTAGCTGCAGGTGTGTGTTTGTGTGTGTGTGTGTTAAGAAATAGAAGGCAGGGTGAAAGCTAAAATGAGCACAGAAATAACTATTATTTAAGACAAAATAGGCTCAGTACTTTGAAATGGATTCAAAGAAACTATGAGTCTTTAAGAGAGCAAGAAATCACAACCAAATGTGAGACTGGAAGGTTTTATGCTGAAAGCAACATTTGGAACTGGCTTTGAAGGATGGTTACAAAGGATAAGGAGCAAAGAAGGAATACAATCCAGAGGGAAAGGGGGAAAGAAAAAAGCAAGGCATTTTCCAGGAACAACAAGGAGTCTATTTTAGTACTGTATGGTGTTTCGCAGAGGAGTAATAAAGCATAGGCTGGAATGGTTATTTGGTGTCACATTGGGGATAGTCCTCAATGTCAAAATATAGCATTTTGATTTTATTGTGTGTGCAGGGGAAATGTTCAGAAGGTTTTTTGTACAAGGGTGATACTTTATGGAATTGGACTTTAGAAATATTAATTTAGCAATGATATGAAAAATAATGTGAAGTGGAACAAAAGGAGAGTCAGAGAACTGGTTAGGAGACACAGTGAGAAATAACGAGATACCTGATTTGGTGGTTAAAATTGGAACAGAAGTGCAGAAATAGATCAAGAGCCATTGAAATAGTAAAATTGACAAGATCTGGCAACTGACTGAAAATAAAAGACGTCTCCATGGAGTAGCAGACGTTGACCTTGGGTGTCATCTATAGAAACAGCTGAGACATCGGAAGGCAGTGATGTGTAGAATGGCAGGAAGGCAATGGAATTACTTTTGAAAACCTCATTGTTCCGTTAAACAAATGTATTTCCCCTTGCAGTTTTTGCTAATGTTGAATTATATTTATTCACTTTAACAATACTTTTTGAGTATTGATTCACTGATAAAACAAATGTGGCTGTGAATTGTCTAAGTGATAAAAGGGGGAAAAAAAAAGATGCAGTTACCTGCACTTGTGAAAACGTTAACATTTTCGAGGGATGTGGGCACCAGAAGTGTGACCTGGGGACCACTTTTGGTGGAGTGCAAATACATGGGGGCATTCTTACTATTCTCTAGTCTTCTAGTCTTCTAGGTGAATATTTAGTAACATAGAAGGTGGTCAATGCGAACTGTCAGATGAATGAAACAATCCGTAGTTCCTATAGCAATTGAGAGAAGTGAACATCATTTCATTAATTTGGTTAAACAATGACTCTGATCAAGGCATCAGATGGGATAAAGAGGCACACTTCCAATCTTCAGGGAGTTTTCAATTTAGGGCTGGGAGATACACTGTCAATAAATGAATAAATACTCTAAAAACTTAACAGGTACAGGGAGAATCAGAAATATGAGTTAGTAAACAGTCCTGTCAGGGTAAAAAACGAGTGTAAATGATTCTACTTTCCTTTTCTTTTTCATTCCCATGGACCTATAAAAGTGGTTAAGTAATGGTAGTGGAGATTATAGAAAACAAAAAGAAATGGGTTTAATTTTTCTCATATTTAAATTAACTTTTATTCATTCAAATATGTTTTACTCTTTAAGATAAAGGATCTCCTATGTGACCTCTAAGTTTCAATTTAGTGTGAGAATTTTCTGATAAATTAAAAATTAACCCCATTCCTTAGCTCACTCCAATCACAATTCATTCCTTGCTCTCTTTTTCGGGCCTTATTCAAATTTTAGTTACTTCTTCCTTACTGCACTTTGTTGCTTAACTGATGGCTGGGGGTAAGCAGCCGTACTGAGTCAGTCACACAGCACACAGCACACAGTCACAAAGAAACGACTCAGGAGACAACCCTCAGGGGTGAGTGGAAGGCGTCCGCTTCATTGAGGCAGTGCACAGGCTTATATAGGCTGGGAGCATGCAGGGACACGTGTCGGGCTGGGATTGGTCACCGTTGTTGCTAGGGTGGAGGGCAGATTTAAGGTTAGCGCTTTTGGCGCGAACCACCGCCAGTTCCGGGAAGAAAGCCGGTCGGGGATTAGGCCATTTTGTGTTGCCTTGCATCAGCCACGGCAGCCATGTTTGGCAAGATCTCATGACTTCTCCATCAGCACTTGTCACCAAAAGCATGCATCTGCGTGTTACTTCTTCAGTAACCAACCTATGGCTTATACAGCACTGTATGCCTTATTCGTAGAAGTCTTACACATTCTCAACAAATGTTTGTGGACTCGAAGTGTTTTTCCCCTTTTGACTCAAGTGCTTAATACTTAGAGGTGTGTGGTGCTAATATTTAAGATAGATTGGTTCATTTCGTTCAAGTACCACATAACCATTCACACACCATTGAGTTTAGCACTATTAAAGGGTAATTTCCCTTCTGGGAATTGTGCCTGTTGCAGACATATTACATATCCAGTCTTTTTTATTATCACTAGGCAGGTAAAGAGATTAAAATAAAAGGTTTATTCAAGTGTGAAGTTGTACACATAGACTTCATTTGGAAATCCCTATGTATTAAAATAAAAAATATCAAAATACATTTACTGACCATGTCTGCACTCAGAACTATGCCTTGGTTTTGGTTTTAAAGACCAAAATATTGATGCTAGTTTCTGTATCACACTATTCACAGGTGTCTGGGGAAAGCCATCATTCCCCACTTTTTGTATCAATGTAATAAAACCCCATGAAATTAATCAAAAGCTCTGTCTTGCCCAATTTTATGTGCTTTGGCCCATTGTAATACTTTCTGTTTTATTTGACTTAAAATAATGTTTTTACTATTGCTTTTAATCCACACATTTTATTAACTTAAAACAGGGTTTTTGTGTTTTATTTTCTTCCTTTTTGGAATGAAAATTTAATATTGATAGCTCCTTAAATAAAAAATCTACATACATTAGATGATTTCAGACCATATTTTGAACTTGGCAACCTATAGACTGTCTTCATATATATTTTCTCATTTGATTCTTACCGTAGCCATGTGACCAGGTATTGCTATTCTCATTTCATTATTAAGTGTTAAAAAGCTGAAACCTAAAAAAAAAACAAAAACAAAAAAACTGAATCTTTCCTGTTTCAGTTTCCTTGGCTGCTCAAGAAAATACCACGAAATGGGTTGGGTTAAACAATAGGAGTTTATTAGCTTATGGTATTGAGTCAAAAAGAAAGTCCAAATCAAGGCATGAAGGTGATGCTTTCTCCTTGAAAACTGGTATTTTGGAGCTAGCTACTGGTGATCTTTGGTCCTTAGTTTGTCACATGGCATGGCAGTGTTTCCTGGTCTCTCTGTTCTTCCAGGTTCAGCTTCTTGCCTCCTGTGGCTTTCTCTGTCTCTGTCTGAATTTCACTCCACTTATAAAGGACCCGAGTAATAGGATTGAGACCCATCCTGACTCAGGTGGGCCACACCTTCTTGCTGAAGTAATCTCATCAAAAGGTTCTACTCACAAAGGGTTCACCCCACAGGAATGGATGCAATTTAAAAACATGTTTTTTGGGAACATGTACAGCTTCAAAACCACTACATGGTAACATGAACAGAATTAGAATTAGAATGGAATTATTTGGATGTATCAGTCAGTACGCTCAATGTTCAAGTGAATAAATATATCATGCCACCACCAAATAGCACATGGGTATTTATGCTGAGTAAAGTTAACATTTTGAGCATTTACACATGCCAGGCACATTTTAAGTACTTTACATGTGTTAACTCATTTAATTACCACAACTCTACGATATTTAAAGAGAAAAAAACTAAGGCCCAAAGAAAGTAAGAAACTTACCCTACTAAGTGATGGAACTGGAATATATACCCACATAGTCTACACTCTGCAGCTCTCAGACTCTCTAAACTTTCTAAACTGGAGTGTTAGAGATAGGAAGAGACTTCATGAAGCAAATAAGTTGATAATACCTTCTATGACCATACTTCTGTCAATGAACTTACCAAAATATATCCTGGATTCCGGAATGGTAATTTATATTCATGATAAGCTTTTAATGTTTAACTGTTAATTTTTGTTAGAATTTTGCAGCTTGAATAATCCACTTGATTTATTGTATCATTTAGAATTACAGAATTTCAAAACATAAAAAAGCTAAGGGGCCAACTCTCCAAATCTTACCAAAGGACCAAATAAGAGAGAGGTTGTGTGATTATCACAAAGTACTTACCCAGTAATTCTAAGGCTTTTCTCACACTGAAGGAAAATGTGAGAATAATAAATGAGTATAATGTGTGTGCTTGTGTGTTTGTACTGACTGTACTATAAAAGTATAATTGGGGAGAGGCGTAATTGGGGGAGCTGTCTTTCACTTTTCCTAGGTAAAGCTATGTAATGTTCACTGAAAATACTCAACTCCTGGATGTAAACCCTAGACTACTTCATGGCAAATAGCCAAATGAAAAGTAGAATATTTAGTTGTCAAATATTGGAGAGTTCTTGATGTACATATATATTGAACACTGTTAAATAATTAACTCCTTGTTAAAGTTAAATCTTACATAATTAAGAAATTTGCTTGTCTACTGATTCACTGCTTACTGTTTAACAATAATTAATGTTGAATTTCTTTATATAGTAGAAGAAAACCCAGTTGGGATGCTGATTAGACCAACAAATTGCATTTCTATTTTCTTTTTTGTGCCAAGTCTGATTGGTGCTTTCAGTCACAGGACAAAATGCTTTGGGAAAGGTCATTAATGTATTTATTTGATGCTTTTACTAGTTGAAGAGACACAGACAATGTTCCCGAGAGTCATGCTATTCCTCTATATATAGGACTTAGTATTATTTAAATTATCATCCATGTAGTGCTTAAAGGCATTTCGAGTGTCTTTGAATCATTAAATGGAATGATGTAAAATTAAAGTTTTTAAAATTATTCCTGGAAGCCTACAATTAGCAAGCATCCAGAGGAAAACTCAGCAAGTAGAGTAAATCATAATTTCTTCTCAATTAATTTATCTTTCTTCAATTTCATGTCATAAAAAGCACATAGATTGGTTGTTATTGTGTCTTAGTCCCTGTTCAAATCTATTAAATTATCAATAATGATTTAAAGTATTCTTAAACAAATAGCAATAATAATACATAGTATGTATCTGTTGATATGAAAACGCAAACATAAATCAAAAGGAGAGTTATAGTCATCCTGAATGATTTATACAGAGGAGTAACATATTATCATATATGTTAAAACATTTGGACAAAATAAAGTTAAGCATTTCCCCTTAAATCATAATTTAAACTTCTGAACATATTTTTTTTCTCTTTCTTGGGAGTCTACATTGAGTACTAAAGGTGGTTTATAAAACAGAAGTAGTAAAATATAAAAGTATATATTTGTTATTTCTCATTAATATTTGTACCTATTATAAATTCTTTTTTTGAAGAAACTCTTAAAATCATACTAAATTCATGCTCCTACCCCCATTGTTCATATATCTTAAAGTCTATAAGGGAGATATTATGCATTTTAAACACTTAATAATATAAAATACTATGAAATAGACCACATTTGTGACCATGCTCTGTGTTGATGCTTGGATCCATCTTATTTGAGATTATGTATTTTTTGAGGTGAGGAGAAAATGGGATATAGGGGATAAAATAAGAGAGACAAAGAAATTGTAGAAAGAACTGGACAACGAAGAAATCAGATTCAGAAAGTATCTGGTATGAAATGGAACCTACCTTGCCTTCTTAGTTACAGGGATTCTTGGCCGCGCACAGGAATTTTTCTCTCTGTGTTGTTTGTCCCTTATCTGCTTGTAGTTAAGTAGAGTCAGCCTGTAAGCATCAGCAGAGCACAGACCACATCTTATCTATCTTTGTGTCTCCTCTGGATCCTAGTCCAGTGTCCAGCAGACAGTAGGTGCTTGATATAGTTCTGTTGGTTTAACTGATTAATAGCTTGCATGTCTTCAAAGATGTCTTCCATAATTTTCCATTTTGTACTACAAGAACAATGCATTTTCATCATGCATAGGTTGCTTTCTATTTTATCGTGCAGTATCTGCATTTGTGTGCATTTGTTAGGGTGTTGGGCTTATTTATGTGAATAAATTCTAATGTCACTGGGCTTAATAGCAGTATATAACTTATTTAACTGAAGAATGGACTTCATATAACTTTATATCCTCCCTGACACCTGTCATTAAGTATTTAATTCTCCCAATGAATAGAAACAAAATGAAACATTTATTTTTGTCTTACTTGTCTTCCATTTTGATGTTATTAATTTTATGCCTAGATACCTTTATAAAATGTTCCATCCCCCTGCCTGTTACAGGAAGTGATTTCTCATCACTCATTTACCCTTACATGTAAATCAGTTTGCCGTCTATTTGCAGCTTTAGTCATTAATTTTCAATAGTGAAAATATTCCCAATATTTTCATTATTGGGAATGAAAATCATTCTCTGATAGGGATTTCTGCTTAAAGTAGTGTGAAAGATCGACAAAAAGATCTTAAAACCTTGCATTTATATACACTGTTGCACTAGGCTAGTAGGTATCATGCCAGCCTGGAATCACACTCAGCCATAAAGATAATTATAGACACAGATGCTGTATGTACTCCATCGTCACCACGCAACACCACATAAGCACATGCACACAAACCTTTCTGCACACTGAAATAAGAGGTGGGCTTGAACATCTGTACATTCAAAAAAAGTCCACTGATATACTTGATATACTCTCATTGTTGAGAATCATTGTTCTAGGTCCTTTTACATGCATCTCATTTAATTACAAACAACCCTATGAGGGAGAAGTACTACCCAATTTTCCGGATGAGGAAACTGAAGCATACAGGGGCTAAGTGTCTTCCTCAAAGCCATGAAGCTAGTATTTGTGAGAGAGCCAGATTTGAATCTAGGTCAGTAAGACTCCAAATCCATTCTCTCTTCAGTACTATTGCTACTGAAATCTGGTGTTTCTAAGACTGATCCTGCAAGTAACACCCCTCTAGTCAATGGAGGGTATCACTGGTCACCAGTCTGGATCTATTAGTCAGGGTCCTGGGAAGAAAGAGGGCACACTCAGTTGAGTAATTTGAAAAGGTTTGATACTGACCGTTTAAGTGTGGGCTGCATTCTAGGACTAGTAATAGCAGGCATGGTTAACACCGGTAGGCTTGAAGAGGTTAATTAAGTTCGGTTTACTGGAATCTGGAGGGGGAGCAGTTTGGGGGGATAGAGGGAGAGAGGGGAAGAGAGTGGAAAGGGAGGGGAGTGAGTTGCCTGGCAGGGCTCTGCCTCTTCGTCCAGGGGTGGGTACAACCAGATCACAGCAATCCTTGGGGTAGGGGTGTGTGTGTATGGGTTGGGGGGATTGGGGGCTCTTCTAGTTTTTGCTGCTGTCTGATTCCCTCTGAATTCATAAGGCAATGGAGCCTTAGGACATAGTTCTTGCCCATCAGCCCCTCAAGAGAGAGAGGAGAGAGAAGAATGAATCTGTGTCAGCATCACAGATGATTTTCAGCATGGAGGGTCAGAAGTAACTTTTAGGTTCCCCCGCTCTCAACCTCACCCTCTCCTCCCTTGAAGTAATTGAGAATGGCAGAGGCTTTTAATAAAATGTTTTATTTAAAATGTTTGTTTTTATCCATGGTTGCAAATGCTGCTAAAATATAGTAGTGTACCCATTTACAAAGCAATCACAAGCATCAGCATTTGGCCCAGTTTTACTCTATTGCAGGCAAAGGATGCATGAAATATTAGCTAAGGGTCTCCCTCAAATAAATGCATATCTTTTCTTTTTTTTACCTCATGTTAATTGATGGATAATTTACAAATAGTAAACTTCAGCCATTTTAGTTATACAATTCTATTAGTTTCACAAATGTAAACAGTCATGTAACCAACAACCGTGGCCAAGACATAGAATACTTTCATCATCTCAAAAAGTTCTGAAGTTTTTGAGTTGTTGTTTTCTTCTTAAATCCCACCCAACTAAAGTTTTGATATCACTTTTTGGTTTTTCTGATTTTAAATAGGAAAAGCATATTTGCTGCCTGTCCCCTCACTCAGCTGAGCAACAAAAACTGTCAATTGTTGGTTATTAACTCTTTTTATATATCTTATACTGGGAAAATATTTATATCCTTGGCCATATATTGAACTCACCTGGCGATCTTGTAAATGTCCTGATGACCAAGTAGGACCTTATTAAATGAAAAAGTCTGGGCTTGGGACAAGGCATCAAAAATCTAAAGTTTTTCAGGTGATACCAATATGTGCCCAAGGTTGAGACCCTGTGAATCAGTGCACTTTTTCTCAACTCTGGCTGTACAGAATTCTCCTGTGGAATTGTTTAAAAGTACTGATGCCTTTCTCCCATTTTGATTTATACAATTTGTTCATACAAACTGACTACAAGTAAAAAATAAGAGTCAGGTAATTTAGACTTTTAAATGGTTGGGCTCCAGTTAATCAAAGTTTTATTATGGTTCTGGGTATTTGGTGGTATTTGATAAATGTTAAATGGAAATCCTAATCTCTCAGCAGAACAAGAAGAATAAAATATGTCCCCTCTTGAAAATAACCTGTTTGTGTATTTGAAATAATTATCTTGGCAATCTATCAGTTTCTGAAAATTGTCCTCCTAGGTAATTTACCTCAAATGGTAAACCTTGTATTTTAAGAGAGTACTATATTTCAACTATATATTTTTTCATTGTGATACTAGGCCCATATGTATCATACAGCACTTGCATAATTCTCTCCCAGGAAAAAGACAGGAAGCAAGATTAAGAGACTGAGGATAAGATTTAAACCAGCCTCCCACTTGGAAACGTAAATGATGCTATTATACCACTGTGCCTTGAGAATACTGTTACTTTGTAAAACAGAGCAAGAGTACTTTCCTGCTTTTACAATGGCAAAATCTATACGCAAATGATACCTAACACCAGTAACTAGAACAGAAATGAGCTAAGTGTCTGATGAAAAAGATGTGAGGCTAGTAAAATATTAAATATAATGTATATATTTTTTCAGTTTTCAGGAACTAGTAACTAAAATATAAATAAATCTTCTTTTCAGCCTAAAGTTATTGGTGATATGTTATGTTAGAAATGTCATTAAGCAAACCTCGTGAGCTATATTGTTATGGATAACTGATTGGCATGCTGCATGGTTCAACCTACATTGCAGGCACTAAATGTTAATTTCATCCTTCAAATATAAACGAATGCAGCAAACAGCATTTTTCTTAAGATAAATATGTCTGGTTTAAAATAGAAAATGTAGAGTTTATTTCATTTGACCTTCCCACTTCTTATGTAATTGTTCTACTCCTTTTTTATTTGTTTTAGGACCACCTCAGAAAATAGTCTCACCTAAACAAGAACATGAAGATCGGAAACATGAGAAAGCCACGGATAAAGGAAGTGAAAGTGGAACTTCCTGCAATGAGCTCTCCACTTCTAGCTGTGACAGCCACTCAGAAGCGAGCACTCCACAGGACAACCCGTCCAATGCCCAGCAGACAACTGCGCACCAACCTAGCACCTTAACACTGGATCGCCCCTCCAAGAAGGCACCTGTGCAATGGATGCCTCCACCAGACAAACGGAGAAACAGCGAACTCTTTCAGACACTCATCAGCAAATCCCGGGAAACGAATCTTTCAAAAAAGAAAGTCTGTGAGAAGCTGAGTGCAGAAGAAGAAATGAGAAAGTGCATTCAGGATTTTAAAAAGATCCACATTCCAGATTATTTTCCAGAGCGCAAACGCCAATGGCAGTCTGAACTGCTACAAAAGTATGGGTTATAGTAATTATCACAATCCTGCAGTATTTCAATGGTATCCAATGTTTACTACGGTGTCACTATCTGGCTGATGTCCTAACAATGGTCAGTGTGATTCTTGCTGCTCTTCCTTTTTTTGTGAACAGTGGATGTGGGACAGTATTTTTGTTCATTCTACTTTTGTTTTAAAAAAATATAATTAAAAAGAAAAAATGAAACCCATATAAGTTGACTCAAAATCGCATATCTGATTCAGACCATTTTACAAGAATGAAAGTAAAAGGTGCATGATCAAGAATCTTAGAATCTTGATTTTGAACTGTGGTCAACTGGACATATTTGTCATTTTGCATCTCACCAAATGCAAACTGTACTATCACATCAATTAAGGTGGCAATATGGATGAAGCAACATCAAGTAAAATTTTAGATGATGGTTATGGATCCAAATCTAAAACTGTTTAAATGTTAATGCAATAAAACAAGTATTATTTTTGCATGAACACAATGTTACAGATAAATCACGAGAAATAAGGAAGATCTGTTTGTTGCTTGGAAAGAAAAAAAAATCAGAATAAATAAATAAATAAAGCAAAAACAAATGTTTCAGACAAAGGCTATAAATGTAAGCTGTCTAGGAGACTGAACTTTCTTTGTTCCAGAGCTGTGATTTTTTGTGTATGTGTATGGTGTTCTATATATTATGAAGGTGTAAATATGCCTTATACTGTTGTGCTGTGGTACCAACATTCATCTATTAATGCTAGTCATGATTATTTCTGTGAAATGAGTCCTTTACATCAGGCTGTGAAAATTGGTATAATGATGCTCTGAAAGATTCTGTTATCATGTTAATCAAAATAATTGAGGGAAAGTGGTAAAAGAGCTTTATGAATTTATTAAAAAAGGAAAATGTATTAGAATTCCTTGATTTCTATTGACTCTTCTTTACTCAATTGTTATATTGTCTTCAATTTTCCATTAAAACTCCAAGCTGTGGAAGTAAAAGGATCTGTTCAATCTTCATGCTGTCAAGTTAGAGTTTAAACATAATTCAAAATAGAAATAAAGTCAAATCCAGATAGCCTTGGTATTGATTAATAAACCCTTAGCATAGAAGAGAAAAAACTCTTATCTGAGAATGCATAAAATTTTATTTTAGCTGACAACCAGATTGAAAGCCTCTCCAAAAACAATTGGGACATTTCTTCTTACAAATCAAGAGACAAAAATGTCAATAGCAAGCTGAAAGGTCAGCTGGGCGAAAAGTGATTTCTTTCTGGTTGCATATGTGGATTCAATTTTTTTTTATTATAAAGTCACATATTTTGCTCTGCTGCCTCTGCAGAGTGAAATACACAATATCATGAAATTTCACTAAAGAATAGGCTAAGAGAGGGTAAAAATATCTTGAAGAATTAGAGCACACTTCCACTGTGGTTAGGTGAAGTGGAAGTTGAGCACTACATTTCTTTCAGCATAGCGCAGGAGGTAAGCATTATTTACTCTTTGTTAACAAATCTATGTTCATTTATCGGTATATTTTCAGATTTCTCACT
This sequence comes from Myrmecophaga tridactyla, assembly GCA_004026745.1. Classification (NCBI taxonomy): domain Eukaryota; kingdom Metazoa; phylum Chordata; class Mammalia; order Pilosa; family Myrmecophagidae; genus Myrmecophaga; species Myrmecophaga tridactyla. The sequence continues at coordinate 113,920 of PVIY010003020.1, forward strand.
CTACCATTATATAAAATATCATCTACAGTGAAAAATTAAATATAAACCAGAAACATGACTTACCTTGAATTATTTATCAGATTTTACGGAAAGAGCACCACTCAAGTTCTGAGATTTCTGTCTGAGAAGATTGGCATTCCCTATACAGCTTGATGTATCTGTAACACACTGCTTAAGTGGCTAGGGCTCAAAGGTAAGGTCATCACTGCTCAAATCTCACCTCTATCATTTACTACCTGTGTGTTGTTCAGGATAATGGAGACAATTAGGGGGATAATAATAATGAGAACTTAAGGAGATTTAACTGAGGTAACTGAAATAAATCAACCTTATCAATCCTGGCGATGGAAGGAAAGTGGGAAGAGGTGATCTAATCAGAATCTTGGGGAATTTAGAGAAGTGAGAGCTATAGTCACTAGCAAATCACTGTCACTTCCACAGATGCCTCCCAAGGCAAAGAGGGTAGAGGGGGAGTGATTTCCTGGCCTCCCACTACCTCCCACAAAATAATTTCCCACAATGCCTTCTATTATTCTGAATAATGCATGCCATTTGGCAAAGGAGCCTAGGAAATGTAACTTATTGGGGTGAGCCACTCATGACATAGGGTTGAGCAGTGAAGGGCAGGGAATAGACCTGAAAAATAACTTGTACCCTGTTCAATTTCATTCCAGCACAATGGCTTAAATAAAATTTACCATGCCAAGTAAATAATGAAATATTTCAGATCTTTATAACTCTACACCATAAGAGAAGTAATGGCTGTGAGAATGTTTATCCTTACAATCCTTCTTACCAAATTAGAATAAAAGTTCAAGGCTATGTGGATTCAGGGGAACCCATCTCAATAATAGCATATTGAGCACTTACAATGAATCACGTATTTGGTACAAGCTTTAGGAACATATTCAAGAAATAAAAACCACCAGCAATTGCCCTAGGGAGGAAACTTATGGGCTGATTCTCCTAAACCATTTTGCTTTCACCAGAGCTAGAAACTGGTTGGAATCAACTAGAGTTACTAGGGTACCAAGGAAGGCAGCTAGAAAGGGAACTCACCCCTGAAGAAAAGATGCCAAAAATTTAAAGTGAACTGAGCTACAAATGATATAAAGCTCTTTTTCTGAAGAACCAGGAGATAAAATCTGGAGGATCACTAAAAGTCAAAAGCTCTGAAATCAAGCCCTTAAGTTGAATATTTCTTCTGTCACTTAGTTTACATTTTGCTTGGTATACACTAGACACTCAACTTGTGGCTTGATATATCACTGTTGTTAGTTCCAGTGGAAACATATTGAGCAGGGTAAGAAAAGATGATAAAAGCTAATTGTGAGATTTGTGATTCTTTAAAATAGATTAGACATATGTTCCTCTATTTCTCCCACTAAGTACAACTAAAAGCCCTGTACATTATATGCAAAACAAACTTAAGACTCTGAAAGGTGGAGAGAGGAAGAAAGAGTGGCTAGGGAATGGGGCCCAAGGACCAACATGATGTGAGTTCCCTGGGTTTGTTTTGCCTCTTATCTCAGATTGTACTAAAAAAGGTGGTAACCTGGAAACACCAAGAGGTGCAGACAAAACGAGCCCCAACAAAAACCTACTTTCTCTAGCCAACGGACCAGGAATGCAGCGGCCTGATAAGACAGAAAATGTATACATAATAACTGCTGTTCTCCAGGCAAACAGCACAGAAAACACATACCAGCAAAAGTCAAGTGCACACCTAAACTTCCAGCTTGTGACAGGTGTCCTAACCCCTCTGCCCCCCACATACATACACTGGAGTAGAGGCAGAGAAGGCTGATGAGGGAGCCAAGACTTGAATCCCCCTGAGTCATAACAAGCCTTGCCTCCTCTGTGGTGTCAGCTGAGACAATGTGGGAGCCTGCATTTCCAGCCCCACCCAGAATGGTGTCAGAGGAGGCCAAGTAGAGAGTCAATACTTACACTACTACCTAGCATTAATGGCCATTCCCACCCTGCAGCATCAGTCTAGGCCACAAGCAGAGTGGTTATAAGGCACTTCAACTATTCCCAGCCGGGGAGACATATCTGTGGAGTTCTAACGGGAAGCTAAAACCCCCACTCTCACCTAGCAGTAATAGGGAGTCCCTGGTCCCTCCACCTCCTTTGTCAGCAGCATCCAAATAAAGAACCTGGACACCTATGCTCCCCTAGCAATAATGAGACAGTGCCCATCCTTTGCCTAGCAGCTTAGTCAAAGGAAGCCAGCCAAAATAGAAGGTTCCATAAGAAAATATCCAGATTTCAATAGAAAAATCACTCATCACACAGAGGGCCAGGAAGATTGCAAACTGAATGAATAAAAAAGACAATTGATGCTGACATCAAGATAACATAGATGTAAGAAATATCTGATGAGGATTTTAGTCAAAATTAGGGAAATGGAGAACAGATTAGTGGTTGCCAGGATTTAAAGAAGGAATGGGAGGGAAGTGGAAGAGGTATAAATAGGCGATATTGTGGGATCCTGATATTAATAGAAGTGAATCTTGACTGCTTCAGTGCCGGTATCTTGGTGAGGCAGGATAGAATAGGGCATCAAGCCTGTGGGCCCTGGTCTTCTGTTCAGCCTTGGAAAAGTTAATGCAGAGCTGCAAACTTCAGCAGAAAGCTTTATAGGACAAAAATTTCCCCTAAAGCCCTGAAACCTCCCCAAACCACTGAAACTGCAAAACATAAACGCTTGTAAATTCCTGGGCTCAAAGGAAATTCTTAGTCAATTTCAGAAGGTATAGGGTCATAATAATTGTTAAACACCTGTCCAAAGACGAATTTTAGGTATATGACAGCAAACCACAAGTTCCAATAGCTATCTTCTCCTAGTACAAAGAAGACACCTGGTTTCCAAAGGTCACTGTGTGGATATGGACAAAGAAGACATCTGGTGCTCAAAGATTACTATCGAAAGTTATCACAAACAAAACTTCCTATAAAACAAGCTAAACCCCTTCCACTCAGTGCATGTCCGTCTCTTGGGCATGTCCGCTTTAACTGCTTTAATGTCTTTACTCTCTCTTCTTTTTAATAAATGCTACTGCATATTCCTACAGGCCTTCTCGTTTGTCTATGTTCTCTTAGCGGTGAGACGCCTAAACCTGGAACAGGACTCAGCTGCCTCTGTGGCCAGCCAGGCACCAGTTACCCTGGTTGTGATATTGCACTGTAGCTTTGCAAAATGTAGCCACTGAAGCAATTGAGTAAAAGGTATCTTTCTGTGTCATTTCTTACATGTGCATGTGAATGTAAAATTACCAAAATTTAATAAAAAGTTCAATGACAGAAAAAGAAGTTAGTTTTGAGAAGATGATAACTGAATGGGAAGTTTAGACCTATTGCCTAAAATGATTACTGATGTTAGAATGTTTTATTTTATTGAACAACCTTTTTAAAAAGCCAGGTGGGGACAGAAAGTGGACACAATTGTATTAAACATTTAAAGCAGCCCACCTTTTGTAGAATAAAATGTGAACACTTTAAATACCCCATTTATGTCCTCAACTATGTGGCTGTGTGTTAATTTACCTTCATTGGCCACGAAAGCGCATACAAAAATTAGTGATTTAAAACAACCACTTATCAGTTCACATCTCTATGAAGCGGCAGTTTGGGCTGGGTTCTTCTGGGCTGTTCTACTGCTCTCACCTGAGTTCACTCACCTATATAATCAATTGGTTACTTGGCAGCTAATAATCTATGAGGTTCTCATTCCAAGTTTGGGCATCGGAAAGCAGTCAATCACTGTGCCTCTGTTCTCTACAAGTCCTCTCCAATAGTCTAACTGACAATTATTCCTATGATGATAGCATTCCAGGAATATGACATCAGAGGTTGCAAGGATCTGGAAGCCCAGCTCCAAACTCATATAGCACCATTTTCTCTAATTCTGTTGGTAAAAGCAAGTCATCCCAGATATAATGGGCTATGAAAATAAGAGCTACCTCTTCATGGGAGGAGCAACAGAAAATTTGTGGCTATTTACAACCTACCGTTGACCCAACCACCCTTTCCAGATTCACTTCTGGATTCAAACTCTTCACACACCAATTACCAGTGATTTTCTAAGACTGTGCCCTCCCCTTAAAATCATCACCTCCATTCCCCACAACACACACATACACATGCAAATATCTTCATCTTTTGAAATCTTTCCAATTCAAATGACAGCTACTCTCTCTTTCTTTAGTCCCTCAGGGCAGAATTGTTAATTATTCCATTCTTAGATATCTCAGAGCACTTTAAAAACATCCTCTTATATGGTATATATTATTTTTGTTTTATATATTGTTAGTGTAATTAGATACCTTTTCCTTTTATATTAGATTGAAAGCTTTTTTCTTACAGATTTATTCTTACTGATTTTTCCTTGAATGGGGGAAATGATGAATAGACTGGTATCTAGTAGCTATTACTGATTTTGGCAAAGGAATAAATGCCTCTTCCAATGCAAAAAGCCCTCAGCAGTCCCCGCTAAATACTTTTCCTGCCTCACTAGGCTTGCTAAAATGTTATAATGTTTACAAATCAAATATCATTGATCATAAATGATAATCCAGCACAGAGAGATTACTCAAATGGACATTTGAAATGTATTACATAGTTTGTCCTAATTTGGATGAATGTGATTTGGATATCTCTTGCTAGAGATGTAGGGACTAGTCTTTACCATTATTTTTTTTCCTCCACAGTGTTTTATTGGCCTGTTATATCAATTATTTTACTTCACTTTATTTACAGCAAACATCATCAAAGAATAGCTATGCTCTTCAATAAAGGATGCAATTGGGAACATTTTCTTGCAGAACCCTTAAATGTCAAATCTATTTTCTCTAAATTTAACC
>PVIY010003021.1:0-118640 GCA_004026745.1 Myrmecophaga tridactyla
AGGCTGAGAAAATGTCCAATTAAAACAAGTCTATAGAAATGACCAATCAAAGGCATCCAGGGAAAGATACCTTGGTTCAAGAAGGCCAATGAAGTTCAGGGTTTCTCTCTCAAGTGAGAAGGCACATGGCGAACACAGTCAGGGCTTCTCTCTCAGCTGGAAGGGCACATGGCGATTACGGCATCATCTGCTAGCTTTGTCTCCTGGCTTCCTGTTTCATGAAGCTCCCTGGGAGGCGTTTTCCTTCTCCATCTCCAAAGGTCACTGGCTAGTGAACTCTCTGCTTCATAGTGCTGCAGCATTCTCTGCTCTCTCTGAATCTCTCTCTCCAAAATGTTTCCTCTTTTATAGGACTTCAGAAACTAATCAAGACCCACTTAAATGGGTGGAGACATGTCATCACCTAATCCAGTTTAACAACCACTCTTGACTAAATCACATCAACCAGGCAGATGATCTTATTACAGTTTCAAACATACAGTATTGAATAGAGATTATTCTACCTTTATGAAATGGGATTTATATTAAAACATGGCTTTTCTTAGGGGGCATACTTCCTTTCAAACCAGCACAATGACGCTCCCCTGGGGTATATTTCTCCTTCATCTCCAAAGGTCTCTGGCTGCGTGGGCTCTGTAGTGGCTCTCAAGCTCTCAAGCTTTCTCCCAAATGTTAAAGGAAACAAGTAAACTAATCAAGACCCACTTCAAATGGGTGGCCACATCGCCACCTAATCAAGGTAAATACCCACAATTGGGCATGTCACATCTCTGTGGAGATAATCTAATCAAGCTTCCTACCTATATTACTGAATAGGGATTAAAAGAAATGGCTGCCTCCAGGAAATGGATCGGGATTAAAACATGGCTTTTTCTAGGGCACATAATCCTTTCAAATCAGCACACTTCCCTATGTTTTTTTTCCTAGCAGTTTTATAGTTTTGGCTCTTATAATTAGGTCTTTGATCCATTTTGAGTTGATTTTTGTATATGGTGTGAGGTAGGGGTCCACCTTCATTCTTTTGCAAATGGAGATCCAGTTTTCTCAGTATCATTTGTTGAAAAAACTCTTCTATCCCAGCTACGTGGCCTTTGTCCCTCTCTCCAAAATCAGTTTTGAATATGAGGGTTGATCTGTGAGATCTTAATTCAATTCCATTGGTTTATATACCTGTTCTTGTGCCAGAACCATGCTGTTTTGATATGTGGCTTTGTTATAAATTTTAAGCTTGGTAAATGTGTGTCCTCTAACTTCATTCTTATACAGGAGGGGTTTGGCTATTTGGGGCCCCTTACCTTTCTATATAAATTTGATGATTGGCTCTTCCATTTCTGCAAGGAAGGTTATTAGAATTTGGAACTGGGATTACATTGAATCTGTAAATTGCTATAGGTACAATTGATATTTTAACAATATTAATATTCCAGTCCATGAACACAGAATGTCTTTCCATTTATTTAGTTATTCTTTTATTTATTTTAGCAGTTTTTTGTGTACAAGTACTTTACATCTTTGGTTATTTTATTTCTAGATATTGATTTTTTTTAGTTGCTATTGCAAATGGAATTTTTTTCCTTATTTCATCTTCTGATTATTTATTTCTAGTATATAGAATTTTGGGGTGTTGAGCTTGTACCCTGTCACTTTGATGAATTCATTTGTTAGTTTGAAGAGCTTTCTTGTGGCGTTTTCAGGATTTTTTTTTTTTTTTTTTTTTTTTTTTTTGCATGGGCAGGCACCGGGAATTGAACCCAGGTCTCCATCATGGCAGACACACTTCTCATTCTGCCACTGAGCCACCGTCACACTGCCCTTCAGGATTTTTTGGTACATAGGATCATTATCATCAGCAAATATAGATGGTTTTAATTCTTCCTTTCCAATTTGGATGGCTTTTATTTCTTTTTCTTGACTAGTTGCTCTGGGAAGAACTTCCAGTTCAATGTTGAATAACACTGAAGACTATGGGTATCCTTGTGTGTTAGTCAGTGTTCTCTAGAGAAACAGAACCAACATGAGATTTATAAACTTACACAACCATGGGAATAGAAGAGTCCAAAATCTAAAGATACTTATAAAGGTGTAAATATGAGCTTTATAAAGAAATCTCTACAACCATGGGAATGGAAGAGTCCAAAATCCATAGGGCAGGCTGTGAAGCTGGCCACTCTGATGTAGGGTTTGGACGTACTCCACAGGAGAGGCTCACTGGCTGAAGAAGCACTGAAAGAGTCTCTTCTTCCTTAAAAGCCTTCAACCGTTTGTAGGAGAAATGCTTTAGTTAATTGCAGATGTAATCAGCCACAGATGGAATGAACTGACTGATAATCTAATACACCAACCTTCTGGTTTATCAATCAGCCATGAAATATCCTTGAAGCAATGGTCAGGCCAGTGCTTGTGTGACCAGACAACTGGGCATCATCACTTGGCCAAGTTGACACCAGAACCTAACCATCACACCTTGTCTTTTTTCTGATCTTAGGGAGAAAGGTTTCAGTCTTTCACCATTAAGTAGGATATTAGCTGTGGGCTCTTCATGTATGCCTTTTATCATGTTGAGGAAGTTTCCTTCTATTTTAGTGTCCTAAGCATTTTTATCAAGAAAATATGGTGTATTTTGTCAAATACTTTCTCTGCATCAATTGAGATGATCATGTGCTTTTTCTTCCTTCATTCTGTTAATGTAGTATACTACAGAAATTGATTTTCTTATGTTGAACCAACTTTGTATACCAGGGATAAATCCCACTTGATCATGGTGTATGATTTTTTAAATAAGCTGTTGGATTAAATTTGCTTGTATTTTGTTGAGGATTTTTGAATCTATATTCATAAGAGTAGTATATGCATCTATATTAAAAAAGACCTATATTCATAAGGTCAGTAATTTTCTGTTCTTGGGGTATTTTTAACTGGCTTTGGTATGATGATAACATTGGTCTTGTGAATGAATTATGAAGTGTTTCCTCTTCTTAAGTTTTTTGGAAGAGTTTGAGCAGAATTGGAGTTAATCCAATTAAACTTCCATCCCAGCACTGACTTTGCTCTATCCCATAGGTTTTTATATTTTTAATTTTTGTTTTTAAATTTTTTAGTTTTTTATCCCATAGGTTTTGATATGTTGTATTTTCATTTTCATGTGCCCCAAGATATTTGCGAATTTTACATCTTTCCTCTTTTACCCATTGGTTGTTTAAGAGTATGTTGCTTAATTTCCACAATTTGTGAATTTTCCATTTCTCTCTCTTATTAATTTTTAGTTTCATTTCATTGTGATCAGAGAATATACATTGTATGATTTCAGTATATTATTGAGACTTGTTTTGTGACCTTCCATATGAGTCTATCCTGCAAAACAATCCATGTGCACTCAAGAAGAATGTGTATTATTCTGTTTTTATTGGGTGCAGTGTTTTTATATTTATCTGTAAGGTCTAGTTGTTTTAGTGTATCATTCAAATCTTGTATTTACTTATTGTCCTTCTGACTAGATGTTCTATCCACTATGGAGAGTGGTATATTAAAGTCTCCTACTATTAATGAAGAACTGTTGATTTCTCCCTTTAAATCTGCCTGTATTTGCTTCATACATTTTGGAGCTCTGCTGTTAGGTGGATATTTATAATTGTTATACTTCCTGTTGAATTGTCCCCTTTATCTTTATATAATGATCTACTTTGTCCGTTGTAACTGTTTTTGACTTAAAGTCTATTTTATCGATATTAGTATAGCTACCCCAGCTCTCTTTTGGTTACTACTTGCATGGTATATTTTTTCATCAAACTTGTATTTTGAATTTAAGATGATCTCTTGCAGATAGCACATAGTTGGGTGATGCTTTTTTTTTTTTAACCCATTATGCCAATCTCTGCCCTTTATCTGAAGAGTTTATTCCATTTATGTTTAAAATGACTACTGATAATACAGCACTTTCTTTTGCCATTTTGCCTTTGTAAGTCTTATACCTTTTCTGTCACTCCCTTTGTTAATGACTACTTTCATATTTCTTTGCTTTTTAGTGTTGTAACATGTGCTAGTTTGCAAGCTGCTGGAATGTAATACACCAGAACTAGAGCTGCTTTTAAAAAAGGAAATTTAATAAGTTACAATTTACAGTTCTAAGCCTCTAAAAATGTCTAAACTAAGGCATCCAGGAAAAGATACCTTAATTCATGGTAGGCCAATGGGTCAGGAACACCTCTGTCAGCTGGGAAGTCACATGGATGGCATCTGTTGGTCCCTAGGTCCTGGGCTCCATTGCTTTCAGTCTCTGTTCCTGTGAGAGTTCCTCACTTTGCTTCTCCAGGGCTGACATCTCTTGGCTTTCCTCAGCTCTCTCCAGGTTCTGGCTTGCTTAATATCTCATGGCAACATCTGCTTGGAGTCACATATCTCCAAACATCTGTGTCTCTGTTCTCTAAGTGTCAGCATATGTATCAGTTCTGGACTCTGTTGGTTCTGAGGCTTCTGACATTTCTGAGTCTCTCCAAAGTGCTTCCTCTTTTAAAGGATTCACTAAACTAATCAAGACCCACCTGGAATGGGTGGAGTCACAGCTCCGTCCAATCAAAAGTTAACACCCACAATTGGGCACGTCACATCACCATGGAGATGACCTAATCAAAAGATTCCAACCTACATTATTGAGTCAGGATTAAAAGAAATGGCTGCCTCCACAAGAAGGAGTCAGGATTAAAACATGGCTTTTCTGGGGTACATAATATTTTCAAACCAGCCCATATCATATTGAGTGCCTTCTCTTTTCTGTCTGGGAAAATTTTTCATCTATTTTACTTCTGGTTACCAGGGGGTTATAACTTAGCCTCCTATATATAACAATTATATTTGATTTGATAACAACCTAACATCAATAGCATGCACATATACTTTTCCTGTGCCCCTTTGCCCCTCACCTGTTTTTGTACTCGTTAAAATGATATATTTGTTTGGTTCCTGGACCATGCACCTAAAAATGATATATTTGTACATTGTGTGTCTAAAACAGTTGATTTATCATTTCTATTATGCATTCGTCTTGTAACACCCATAGGAAGTAAGAAGTGGAGTTATATACCAAACAATACAGTACAATAATATTGGCATTTCTAATTACTGAAATGGTTACTTTTGAGTCTTTATAAAGAAAGAAAGACTGCAGGCTTTTATTTCTTTATGCTGCTTTGAACTATTCTCCAGTGTGATTTCCTTTCATTCTGAAGAACTTTCCTTAGCATTGCTTGGAGTAGGTAGGTCTAGTGGCAATGAATTCCCTCAGCTTTTTTTTTTTTTTATCTAAGAATGTGTTGAGCTCTCCCTCATTAAAAAAATTCATGAATTGTTTTATTTAAACTTAAAATTGTATGAGTTGCACATCGTTCTATGTTAAGGTTAAAATTTCAACACATTGGACATCAATTTCAAGATTTAATTGTCAAATTAGATTATTTCCTTTTCAACTGTTTTATTCTTATGACACTTTGTGTTTTTTTGCTTATGTTTAATTTAAAGAAACCCAGTTTTATTCACACACGATACAATTCATCCTAAGATACAATCAATGGCTCCTCATATAGTCATATAGTTATGCATTCACCACTACAATCTATATGAGAACATTCCCATTTCTTTTGAAAGTAAGAAGAAAAGAAATACCATAACTCATCCTTACATTCTCCTATAATTGACATTTAGCTTTTGTATAGTGCCTTTGTTACAATTAATGAAATTATTTGTCCTTTTGTTTCTGGCTTATTTCACTCATTGTTCTGTTCTTAAGATTCATTCATGTCGTTGTGTGCAACATGACTTCATTCTGTTTTACAGCTGCATAATATTCCATTGAACAGACATACCAGAGTTTGTGATCTACTTGTCACTTGATGGACATTTGGGCTGCTTTTGTCTGTTGGCAATCATGAATAATGTTACTATAAACATTGGTGTGCAAGTGTCTATTCGTGTCCCTGCTTTCAGTTCTTCTGAGTATATACCTGGTAATGGGATTGCTGGATCATATGGCAATTCTGCACTTAGCTTCCTGAGGAACTGTCACACTGCCTTCCAGAGAGACTGCACCATTCTACATTCCCACCAGCAGTGAATAAGTGTACCTGTTTCTCTACATCCTCTCAAATACTTACAGTTTTCTGTGTTTTTTTTTTTTTTTTTTTTGACAGTGGCCATTCTATTAGGTATGAGACAGTATCTCACTGTGGTTTTGATTTGTATTTCCCACATAGCTAGTGAGGCTGAGTAGCTTTTCAGATGCTTTTTACCCATTTGTATTTCCTCTTTGAAAAAGTATCTATCCATGTCTTTTGCCCATGCTTTAATTGGGCTGTTTGTCTCTCTGTTATTGAGTTGTAGGATCTCTTTATATATTTTGGATATTAAACCCTTATCAGATATGTGATTTCCAAATATTTTCTCCTATGAGTAGGCTGCCTTTTTACTTTCTTGACAAAGTCCTTTGAGGCATAAAAGTACTCCTTTGAGGAGATCCTATTTATCTATTTATTCTTTCATTTTTTTGTGCTTTGGTATTAGGTCTATGAATCTACCTCCTACCATAAGATCTTTAAGAAATTTCCCTACATTTTCTTCTGAGAGTAGACTCTTCTGAGAGTCTCTTCTTGAGACTTTATGGTCTCAAGTCCTAATGTTTAGGCCTTTGATCCGTGTTGAGTTATATTTTATATAAGGTGTGAGACAGGGACCCTCTCTCTTTTGGATATGGATATCCAGTTCTCCCAGCACCATTTGTTGAAGAGGCTGTTCTGTCCCAGTTGAGTGGACTTGGCCACCTTGATAGTTGTACAATATATGCAGTATATGATGGAGTCCTTTTCTTCATGTTTACTCTGTTTGTGTTGCCTTAGCTGCTTGGATTTGCATATTCACCTCTCTTGCTAAGCCTGCAAGTTTCTCTGTCATTATTTCTTTGACTATTCCTTCTGCTCCTTTCTCTCTTCCTTTCTCCTTCTGGGATTCCCATAATGTATAGGCTTGATAGTGTCTCAGAGGTGTCTTATGCTATTTTCACTTTTAATATTTCTTTTCTTCTTTTCGCTCCTCAGCCTGACTCATTTCAAATGTCTTGACTTCAAGTTCATTAATTATTTCTTCTGCCAGCTCAGTTGACTCTTGAAACCCTTCTGGGAATTTTTTATTTCCATTATTGTAGTCTTCAACTCTAGTAGTTCTATTTGGTTCCTTTTTAAAGCTTCTATCTCTTCACTCAGAGTTTCATATTGTTCATTTCTTTTCTTGATATCCTTTGGTTCTTTCTCTGTATTTTCCTTCATCTCCTTGAACATTTTTAAAATATTTTTTTTTAAGTTTTTGTCCTGTATGTTCATTGTCTAGTCTTCTTCATTGGTGTTTTCTGAAATTTTATCCTCTTTCTTTGGATAGGCCTTCATTTCCTGTTTCTTTGTCTTGTAATGTTTTTTTGTGTGTGCACTGTAGATTTTAACATTTAAAAATGTTAAGTCTGGGATTTATTCCCTGAAATATCTGTTTCTTGAGGTTATACCCAGCAGGTGAGTGACAGAGATTTTTTTGAGTATCATCCCTCCTATCAGGAAGGTCTGCCTGTGGCAAATGCAAAGTTTAGGCTCCTCCGTCTTTCCTGGACGTGTGTCTTGTCCTGGGTTGGTCATTGCTAATTACTTCAGAGTTCTCCTACTACAGGAGTTTGAATGCCCTCCTCTACTATCTGGGAAACAGACTGCTGAAGTTCATTCTTAAACAGAAGTTGGTGAAATGTTTGTGATGAACCATTTGCACAAGTAGTTGATTGTTGTTTGGAGATGTTACCATTTGAAGGTATAGTATTATTATAGCATTATTATAGCATTGTGACTTAGGGATTGTTCAATCAAACTCCTTTCAGCTTGAACCATTGGCTTTTTTGAACTCTGGTTCATTGGGGCTATCTTTTTATGTTCATAAGTACTCTTTAAATATGTACTCTTTAAATAGGCAAATTCATTGGCTTTTTTGAACTCTGGTTTGAACTGGAAATCTAGGAATGGAAGTTCAAAACAGTACACCAAAGATGATATTATTGTATTATAATGCTCTAGTAAATGTATGACATACACTGAAGTCAAGAATGATAAAAACTAGGTAGAAACCAAGGAAAAAAATTGAGAACACATTATCAAGGAAATGAAAGTTTGTTCAGTAGTTATTTTCAAAATAGTATCACATTTGTATATTATTCTCACCTATTTAGCCTATAAAAAAGAAAAAAAGAAATCTAGAAAGAGCACTATTTGTACATTTCCAGTACCAAAAGAGAATAGCCCTAGACTGTTAATATACAGGGGTCTAAAATGTAAGTTTCAGGATGCCCCAGGACTGTGCAAAAGATTGGTGTAGCAAGGGTAGGAATTGGAATGAAAGCAACTGGTGAAGACCCATGGATTCTCCTCCAAATTTTAACACAATTTGAGAGAATGGGGTGGAAAAGAACTTGGCTAACATTTCCTAAGCCACTAGGGGGCCTCAGTTGAATGTGTGATGTTCCTCTAAAGGTCCTCCCTTTTTTCTCTCCCCTCCCCACAATCTTCTGACCCAAGAGAGAAGAAAAACAGCTGGTCAGTGTTTAAACAAATGTCATGGTCTGAATTTGCAGTTGTATCTATAGTGACTTTCAAAGAGAGGAGGCAGAAATAAGAGAGAACACAAGATCGCTTTTTACAGTACCCCTACTTAAGAGGGACCATATTTCTGAATGATAAAATTCTATGGGCTACCTTTAAAAATAAGGTACTTTGATCTGAAAAGTCATAAAGTTTACAAATGAATAAATCCCTGTGTATAGTTTTTCCGTTGAGTTCATGAAAAATGAAGATTCCAAAAATCTAAGATTCAGCAAAAAGATGTCAATATAATATTACGTTCTAGGATCTAGAATATATGACAAACCCATATGTAAGCATCAGTTTAAGTCTGGCATAACCATTATTCAGAGGTTTTCTTCTGAGGAGACTGAGCCTCTGGTCACTGTGCGCTTCTCAGGCTAGGGTTGCAGCACCTGTCTATTCATAGTCACAACTGGGCAACCAAGAAGCACACCTGGGTCACCTGTGCAAAAGCGAGCACTATCTCCTCCTGATGATCAGGTTCAGCTTGCCCTGCCAAGGTGGTGACTCTTTTATTTGCCTGCTAGTCCCTGGATACAAGGAGTGTGTCCAGGAGGCAACTATAGCTTACAGGTCAATGGGATGCTTGTGATGGCCCCTGTGAAAGTGTTGGCTCTTTGGGCACTAGGATATTTCCATATTGTGACTTTGCCTTGAGTTTCAGAAACAGAAGGCACAAGTTAAGTGCCAAGTCCCAGTGAGTTACTGGGAGTTAGGGCAAGTGATTGTGATTGAAGTTATTACTTGGTTGAGGTTTGGTAGTTGTTTTGGTTTGCTAAGTCTGCCAGAATGCAAAATACCAGAAAGGGGTTGGCTTTTACAAAGGGGGTTTGTTAGTTTACAAAGTTAACGGCTCTAAGGCCATGAAAATGTCCCAATTAAGGCATCCATGGAATACCTTCTCTCAAGATAGGCCACTGGCATCCGCGGTTCCTCTGTCAGAGAGCAAGGCACATGGCCCATGTCTGTTGGTCCTTCACTCCAGGTTTTATTGCTTTCAGCTCCTGGTTCAAGTGGCCTCCTCTCAGAGCTCCTTGCCTCAGAGTTTTTTTTTTTTCTCTAAGCTGTCTCAGCTTTTTCTGCCTTTTATCCTCTCATGAAGAACTCTATTAAAAAAAAATTAAGACCCACTTTGAATGGGGTGGGTATGTCTTAGCTGAAATAATCTAACCAAAATGTCTTACCCACAAAAAGGTCTGTACCCACAGGAATGGATTAAAAGAACATAGCCTTTTCTGGGGGATATAACAGCTTCAAAACAGCACAGTAGTCTACAGTTATTCTCAAAGATCTGCCTGGCTTTTGTAAACATCAGATTGTGAATTAAACAAAGAAATAATGAGAATCACCACCCTTGCATCAGTGAAACCTTTAAAGGTCGCACTAATCTCTGTCATCCCCTCTACAAGATGTGATATTGTTTTTGATTTACTATTTGGCCATGGGTGGGTCAGTTTTAGAAGTTTCCATTTAGCCTGTGGGATAAAAGCTTTCATAGAGGGGAAGGCAATGACCCCAATATATGAGCTGTACCATCTGCCATATATGCTAATTCTAATCAGATATTCTGGGAATGGGGAGATGATCATCATATAAACTGGACTTTAGCCAGGACTTCATTTATTATCTGGCTTTATTATGCTTCAACTTTAACAGGAATCATTATAATATTTTGGGTCTCCAGGTTTCATTACCAATTCAGACACTGCAACCAAAAGTCTTTAAATGTTGAACTATTCTTTCCCCAGTGAATAGTTTCTCCCAAGTAAATGGCCAAAAGTTCCTTTGGAAGGGAAACATTCACCATGTACACCAGCCCTGGCTTTGCAGGGGCCTTTATACTGGGGACATGGCCACCTCTTCAATAAGCAGTTTCTGGGTCTAAAAACTGATTCATGTCCAGAAACTGGCCAAAGGATCATGGATTTTTAATGGGTCATCCTCCCTCAGTCTCCTTGATTTCCTTTGTTGATACAAGTTGAGTATATCCTTATTGCTGCCCACCTATGGTGCTTCTAGAGTTGCCATGTTCCATTAACCACCACCATACCTTTTTGTGGTCTAGGACCCTTTGACTGCAGCTCCAACCTAGCCATTCATTAAGATAACTGTTACCCTTTGGCTTGGTTTCTGTTGTTCTATTGTTAAACCCTGAAAACCAAGTTCTATAATAACCTTCCCAACCATCATTCCTGATATATAGAGGAAAGCTACTACTGAACATTTTAGTGAGAACAGTAGCCCCTTCAGTAGCACATTCCAGCCTCAGTAATTGGTAAGTGCTCTGTGCCTTTCTGTGCAGCATAATCATCTGGCAGATCTTCCAACTAATAAGTGTAACTATTCTAGTATGCACTTCCCTAAGCTTTTTAATCCTTTCTCCCACCGTCTTCCATGGAAATCCTAGCCATTGCTTTTTTCTTGCTTTTAGGAGTCGTTGTAAATAGCAAGTTCACATTATTGTCTGAGATTCTTCCCAAGATGGTAAATAGTGAATTTCTGGAGATTACTCCTGAGTAAACAACTTTCCTATTCGATTTTAAAATCCTGGAGATGGGGTGAAAAGTATATTGACTTGGGAGTACTCTGACCCCTTTGATCAAGCACCCTGTAAATTCAGTTCCATGTGTACTTCCCTGATTCCTGCCCATACATACTGGCTAGTTCTGGCAGCCTCCTTTGTGGCATAGTTCCTTTCTTCCCTCTTCAGTTCAGCATAGCATCAGATGGACTATGCTATAGGATTTAACAGCTGGACTGCCACATTTTTTTTTCTACATGGGCAGGCACTGGGAATTGAACCTGGGTCTCTGGCATGGCAGGCAAGAACTCTGCCATTGAGCCACCGTGGCCCACCCTGGACTGTCACCTTTTGCCAAGGGCTGCCTGCATTCCACCTACCTTCTGTGATGGGATCCCCATTGACAGCTAAGCAGCAGGAGTAATCCATGTCCAAAATGCAATCTTATCAGTCATTTTCTCAGATAGTTCCAAATACCGACTCTCCTAAGTTTGGTTCTCAGGAAGTAAACCTGAGAAGAAGTTTAGGTACATTATGGGTTTGTTTGGAATCAATACCTGTGAAAGGAAAGGGGAAGAAGCAAGACTCAGTAAAGGAAAAGTGCAACACAGACCCAATAGAGCTTTGGTTAACCTGACAGGGGGCTATTGAGAAAGTATTGCCTCTCTGAGTTATCGCAGCTCACAATGGAATGGCTGTCCTTTATACTCCCCCTTTACTTAGTCCCCAGGAGTGGTCTCCTTGGGGAAGGGAATGATCTTGGACAAGGCATCTTTATGCAATTCCAAAGCTGACAGTTAGAAGCTGTTTGCATCATCTACTGTGGGAGCCATGGAGAAGTGGCATCTAGAGTCCCCATCTATGGAAGGTCTTGCAACTGCTTTCTGTGCTAGTATCTTATTTCGAAACACCAATGGGCATGTGCTGGGGTTGTAAGAGTGGTAGGTTTAGTGAAAGTAGCTTAGGCTCAGTTTTGGTTTACTCCATCCTAGTTCTACAACTTTTTCCAAGACAAAAATCTCCTTACATTGATATTTGAAGGAGTTCAAAAATACTAGTTTGTTCCAGCCTATTTCTAAATACCAAGCTCAAAAATGGGTCAAGTTACCTCACTTAAAGTTCTGCATAAGCAATATAAGAACTGTCAGTCTGTGCTTAGCAATAGGGAGGAAGTATCATTCTAGCATCGATGCTTTTTCACCTCTGAGGTCTTCTAGGGAGATAGACCTACTTTCCTTCTACTTTCTCAAAACCCCATGTTCAGGGCCCTGTACACAGCAGTTGCTTTAGGTATTTATGGAAATCTGGCAGGGCCAGAAGCCAAGCAGCTTTCTTTGGTGACAATCAGTTCTGGGGTTATAAAATTTCGTGGGTATATAATAGGGAGTTGCAGCTTGGTATGGGAAGCCTTGGCATTTCTGCATAGAAATTTATGTATTTAGTGGAAGAAAATCATTCCATAAACTTCTGTCCAGGTAGATTTATTGGACACAGTAGTTTTCTCTGCAAAGAAGCAGCCTACGCTTGTGGTTGGCCTATCAAATCTATAAAATATGTGGACTGAATATTATACTTGTTTTTTAAAAAATGTATACATAAATGTTATCACATTATGTGTCTTCTGAAGCCTGCTTCCTCCTGCCTCCATTCTGTCATGTAATATCCATGTTTGTAGGTGCAGTACAGAAATATGTGTGTCTGTGATATAAACACGTACACACACACTTATCTGCTGAGGAATATACTACTATTGATTATAGCCCAGTTTACCCATTTCTTTTTGACACCCAGGTTGGTTCTCATTTTTTGCTGTTAAAAATTTTGCTGCAGTAAACATCCTTGTACATTTCTGGTTTCTCTAGAGAATATTCCTAGAGACATACATTCGTATATTCTATGATCCAGAGGTAAATTGTGGATGAGCAATTTGGCAATATCTCCTAGGAGGGTGTCAATTTGCAGTTCAGTAACCATGTCTGAAAAATCCCAATTTTTGGTTTTGTTAATCTGATGAGTATCTTTCATCTCAAGGTAAGTTTATTTTGCATTTCTCTGATGACTAGTGGGTTAAAGATCTTTTATGGTCATTGGCCATTTTGATTTTCTCTTGTGGATTTTTCTCATCTTTCCATTTGTCTTTTGGCTGTCTTTTCATATCAGTTGTAGGAATTTTCTATACGCTGAATGCAGTCCTTTGCAATTCTTGTTGCAATTATTTTCTCCTGATCTGTGGCTTGTAAGTTTTACATTTTAATGTAATCACATTTATTACGTAAAAAGCAAATAGTTTAAGGATATTTCCTTTATTACATTTGTTTGCTTTGCGTAAGAACTACTTTCCTACTGAATTAATCAAGATATTCTACATTTTCCTCCCAGTTTTTTTTTTAAGTTTTGCTTTTGCATTTAAGTCTCACGAAAAACTTTTTTTTTTAAAGATAAGTTTTAGTCTACTGCAAAAATTGTTTTAATGATGGGAGGTAGGGTCTAAGATCATTTATTGAATATTTCTTCTCCTCCACCAATTTTTTGTCCCACTTCTGTAAGATACTATGCATATGAGTCTTTATCTATGCCTTATGTTCTGTGTCATTGGTGTGTTTATCACCCTCCACCCCCCGCACTCTCCACATTCCAACCCATATCATTTTGTTAATATGGTTTTATAATAAAACTTCTATGTGGCATGGCAAGTCTCCCCACCCTTATTTTATAAAAATAAATTTACAGCTTTCATTCATCCAAATAAATTTTACCACTAGCAAGTCTAGTTCTGTGAAAAATTTTCTCAGAATTTATAAAATCACATTTGATTTAAATATTGATTTTTGGGGAATATTGACCATTAGATTTAATATTCATGAATGGGAAGACTCAAATGCCTATCTTTCATTAAAACTTTAATAAGATTATAAAGAGCAATATAGTTTTTCCCTTAAGGATCTTAGGAGTATAACTAATAAAATATATACATCCCTAAAGATAGTTGCTATGGGAGGTGATTTAAAATTTTCTTTTATAATTTATTGTTGATAGAACATAGAACCACTTGATTTTATTGTAATTTACAGACAAGCTGGTAGAAATTTTTGAGTTCAGTGAACGCTCTTAGTTCTTTTTTGGTGATGATAACATCTGCAGTAATTCATTTTGTTTGTTCCTTTTCATTCTTAACACTTAATTTCTTTTGTTTTATTGAATTAACTAGAAGCTCTAGTACAACATTGGCCTCTAGGAGTGACTCTGGGCACCTTTGCCTTGTTCCTAAGTTTAATAGGATTGCTTCTAAACCAGTGTTATCATTAATCATGAGGTGTTCTGTGACCTTTTGGTAGGTACTTTGCTCTAGTTTACTAGTTGTTGCAATGCAATATATCAGAAATGGAATGACTTTTATAAAGGGGAATTTATTAAGTTGCTAGTTTACACTTCTAAGACTGTGAAAATGTCCAAATTAGAGCAAGTTTATAAAAATGTCCAAATTAAAGCACAAACAAAAGGTTACCTTCACTCAACAATAGCCAGTGAATTTGAGGGTTTCTCTCTCAACTGGAAAGGCACATGGTGAATATGGTGACATCTGCTAGCTTTCTCTCCACGCTTCTTGTTTCATGAAGTTCCCCTGGGGACACACTCCTTCATCATCTCCAAAGGTGTCTGGCTGCATGGGCTCTGTGATTCTCATGGCTCTGTTGCTCTCAAGACCCTCTCCAAAATGTTATGTCTTTTAAAGGATTCCAGTAAACTCATCAAGCACCACCAGGAATGGGTGGAGTCACATCTTCTTCTAATGAAAGGTTAATACCCACAATTGGGCAAGTCACTTCTCTGTGAAAATAATCTAGTCAGGCTCCCAATATACCGTACTGAATAGGGTTTAAAAGAAACAATTATTCCCACAATATTGGATCAGGATTAAAACATGGCTTTTCTAGGGTACATAAATCCTTTTAAACCAGCACATACTCCCTATCAGGTTACGTTTTCTTCTATTCACAGTTGGTTAGAATACTCATCAATGGGCATTACATTTTCCTAGATGCTTTAAAGAAATCTATTGAAATAAGACTATGATTCTTTAAATCGATTGGTCTAATGTATTTCTGCATATCATCCCAATATTTAACTGACCTTGCATTTTTGGAGTAAACTTTACTTGGTTATGATAAAACTATTTTTTCTATATATAAATATTATTTATCTATACATGGATAAATGAAGTGCTAGCAAACTGAATCTAAGATTTTTGCATCCAAGTGTATAAGATCATTTTATGTTTACATAGAGAGACTAAAACAAGGGGGAATATTATCCAACTTTAAGAAAAACATCCATGTTTCATATAGACCAAAGTGAGTATAAAGTTGATATCAAAACAGAATGTAAAGGTTTGGTAAAACCATCTGGATGTGGTGGGATTTGGTTTGCCCTGCACGATCCCTTTCCCATGACACCCCGACACACATACACACACACACATGCACACATCTTCTGCAACTTAAAACAGTCCTGACTGCTTATTGCTTTTTTCCCCAAGCTTAAAAGAATGCCTGACAGTAAGATATTTTAATATATATATTTAAAAAATATCACTGTCGATTTAGTCAGGTTTTCTATTTATCAGAAAATTATCAAAACAAAGGAATAAATTATTCCAGTAGGTGTGAAAACACGGATCACAGGACAAGTTTGCTCACCATTATCCTTATGAATCGAGAATAATCTCAGTTGTTTTATCCATTTCTGTTTGGCTAGGAGTTTGTTTTAAGAAGAAAGGGAAGGCACAAGTTATATAATCATTTATTTGATTCTGAATATTTTACAGTAGTTTCCTCACTACAATGCAAATGCATTACCTTTAAGTTTTAATATTTGAAAATAAACACGCTACCCTTTAAATATTTAGAAATGCTTATCTAAAACAGACTGAGACTATCAAAATCATCTACTTGAATAAATTAGGGGGAAGGAAAAAAAATAGCAAAAAGACAGAAATCAGTAGAATGGGATTTTGCTTCTTGGCCATCCATATTTCTTTGTTTTTAAGCCTTGACGAAGAACAAAAGAACTACAAAAGCAAACTTGTAGGATACAGAAATTTTAAACACCCTGTAGGTTAGAGTGCTTATTTTATTCATAAATATTTCATTGTATTTTTCTAAGGTCTGATTTATTAGATTTTCTTCAAAATAATGAGGGAATAAGGAAGTAGGTAGGATAAAGATGAAACAGAATTGATTCTGAGTTAATAAATGAGGCTGCATGATGAGTACATGGAGGTTTATTAAACACAAATGTAGGCAAAATAATATAAGCTCTTTTAAATTTAATGTAGAAAATTTTATTGAACTCTTATTTAATTCCATTGCAGTCAGGGACCGTGGTCTGTATATTGATTTTTTGGAAACTAAAAATGTCTTTTTTCATATATGTATATATGTATAATTTTATAAATGTTCTATATTTGATTAACTGCTGGGCGCTTCTAGATATGTTTACTGGAATAAACCTGTTAATTGCCTGCTTCAAATCTGTACTTATCAATTTGGGAGATCTAAAGTAGAAATATAAGGAAAATTTGACAAGCTTATAGTCATAATAAAATCTTCTGCCAGTTCTTGCTTTATATTACGGTTATGCTATATATATATATATATATATATATACTTTGTATATATATATATACAAAGTACATTGTCCCTTAGGAAAAATGCCTCGTTAGGGATAAATACCATATATTGATCTATGTCTACTTAATCTTCCATGAGTATTTTAACATTAGTTTTCTTTCTTTCTTTTTTTTTGTAGTATTTGCTAGGTGTATCTCTTCCATCAATTTATTCCCACATTGTGAAACCTATAGCCATTTTTTAAAGAGCTGATCAGATTATCTGTCTTTAAAGAATATTAATCCATTACTCTTAGTGATTCTACTGTCTTGTAGGTTTTTTTTTTTCCCCTTTTCTCTCCCCAAACTCTTTTCTTGACTTCTTGAATTGATTGAATCCTGTATTCTCTTTTCTCCTTCTACTGATTTGGAATGTATAGATGCTCACCTTTATGTGTTAACATGAAAATTGACTTAAAGGTAAATTGAGCTTAGACTTTGTACTGGTCAAGAGGAGGATAAAGATGGAAAGCATTCTAATGCATCTTCCCTCCATCTTATATATTATTGCCAGCCAGTATTTTAGTTCTGTATCATTCAGCCTCCTGAGTGGAGCCTCTCCTGCTCTACTTCACATCCTCTCAGCCTCATCTGTCTTTTATCAGTTGCTGCTGTAGTAACTAATTCTGCATGGACCGTGAATGACTTCACACATGGGTGTAGTCTGACAGCAACTTGACCTCATGCTAAGCATCTCTCCCCTCTCACCCTGGGGCCTTTCTTGGAGTCCGCACATGCACATCCTGGATGTGTGGATAGTTAAGACCCTAATGTTTGCCCATTCCCATTAGTCAAGTATTTGCTCACTGACTTCCCTTTCTCCTTCCCCCCACAGAAGGCCCCTAGCCATGTTTTATATGGTCTTTTGGGAAGTTTCATGAGTTCATGCAATCAGTCATATGCTTATCTTGGGTCTTCTTCCTTTTCTGCTTCATTCCCCTTGCCACTCACTCCTGATCTCTGGGCTTGATCTTCCTGTTAGAAGAGTAGCATAGAAGTCTCCTATCTTGAGCTCTGATAATTAAACATGCTGTTCCTTGGGCCTGAAATAGGGACATTGAGATGGATAAGCCTCAGACTCTTAAAACCTTGGCATGGTAGATTCTGTTGATGTCTTTTCTTAGAGGCCATCTCTAATTTTACCTGGAGCCGCAGTGGACAGTTCCTATGCCCATAGAGAGCTTACCATTTCAGTACCTGCCATTCTCTGCTTCTCTCCCTGAGAACTCTCTCTAGTACCTTGTGTGTTTGTGAAACCCATGTGCAGAGCAACCCAGAAATGCTGGAGTGAAATGCCTCTGGGATAACCTTCAGCCAGCAAGGAATGGAGGTTAGTAAACACACACTCCAGCTTTCCTGCCCTCTTTGTGGGTGATTGAGGCATGTTCTACAGGGATAATTAAAGCTGGAGTCCTGGCCACTCACAGTGGTAATCCATGCAGTAATGAAACCTTCATTGTGTTTTTTGCTTGTTTGTTTTTGGCATGGGTAGGCTCTGGAACTCGAACCCAGGTCTCTGGCATGGCAGGCGAGAATTCTGCCACTGAGCCACCATTGCACCACTCTTCATTGTGTTTTATCCCTTTTCTGTTTCATTTTCCCCACTCCTTTACCCAACACACATAGTTTATTTGGGAAGTGATCCTTTGAAACATAAGACATTCCTCAAGTCCACTTTTAGGGGGATCTGAACTAAAGGATCCAGATTCCCTTGCACCCACCAGAAATGCAAAGTAGCCCCCTCCTCTTTGCAGAGGAGCACAGCCTCTTTTTACCTATAGATCATGCAATGACCCCCTGAGCCAAGTGCCTTACAGGATGATGCTCGTCCTTCTCAAAAGCTCCTCAGGTCTTCAGGCCAATAACAGGGCCAGGTCTCAGCACAGCCTGGGAGGGCTCAGCACAGTTCTTGAGCCTGAGTAAAACAGCTCGCACACCAAAGGAATTTCAGGACTTGGCTAATACATATGGCAGGAACCAGGAAAGCACAGATAGGAGAGTATTTGAACGTGTTAGATAAACAGAGGGAAGAATAAAGCCTGAATAAGGGAGAATTTATGGAACAGGGTCTTTCATCTGTGACTTGGGAGTCAATGTCCTGTAAGAACACTTGCAGGCAATCCTAAGAGTCTGTTAGGGTAGCTCCTTTAAACTCCCTCCTGTGTGTGTTTGAGTGGCTTCCCTTGAGAAAGTGTCCCATGCTGTGATGTCAGAGAAGTACTAGGGCAGGAAAGGAGTGTGGCATCATGAGATGCAGTAAGCCTGAACCTGTGCAAAAGTGATAGATGCCTGCACAGAACTTGTACAGGAAGAAGAGGCTGAAAGGATTTGAAAGCATCTGAAGTGACACATAAGAGGTGGTCCAGTATTAGGGATTTTCTTTCTAGGATATTTAGTTAGCCCTAAACCAAGAGTTTCAGCTTTCATATGAAAATTCCTTTACTTTTTTTAAAAAAATAAACTTTAATTTTTTAGAGCAGTTTTAGATTTATAGAAAAATTGCAAAGATAATACAGAGTATTTCCATATATTTTCCCTTATTATTAGCATCTTATACGGCTGTGATAATTTGTTACAATTAATGGAATAATACTACTAATATTAAAACATTGTTATCAACTAGAGTATATGCTTATTCAATTTTTTTTGGCTTTTATGTAATGTTGTTTTCTGTTCCAGGATACCATATTACATTTAGCCATCATGTCTCCTTAAGCTTCTCTTGGTTCTGACATTTTCTCAGATTTTCCATGTTTTTGATGACCTTGACACCTTTGGACAGTACTTGTCAGGTATTTTGTAGAATGTTCTTCAAATTGGATTTTTCTGATGTTTAACTCATGGTAAGCCTGGAGTCATGGGTTTTGGGGAGGAAGACCACAGAAATGCCATTTTCATCATATTATATAAAGGTTATATACAAGCACTTCACTTTACTGTACTTCGCAGTTTTTGCATTTCTTAAAAATTGAAGTTCTGTGACTACCTGGCATCGAGCAAGTCTGTCAGCACCATTTTTCCAACATATGGGCTCACTCCATGTCGCTGTGTCACATTTTGGTAATTATTGCAATATTTCAGATATTTTTTTCCACTCCATAAATACAAATTATTTATTTTATTTTGTATTCATTGTTGCACAGTATCAGAAGTTGTTCCGAGCTGCAGTTCATTATTAATATCATTTCTTCCTTGCTCTCCTGGCAAATCTGATGACATGCTTGATATTGGTATGTGCTGGAATGGTACTGAGTGGTCTGTTAATGAAGTTGGAATAGCAGCAGGATCAACTGAAGTCACACTGGGCACCCTTATAGAAGATGGCTGATGCGTGAGGACCCCTTTGGCTGGGGTGTTTTGTGTTTCTGACTTTAAAGATGAATTTCCTTTTGGCAGGAGAGTCTTCCTCTTCATCAGAAGAACTTTCTTTTGTTAGGTCAATTGCATCCACTCTCATCTTGTTTGCCTCATTTGTTATAGTCACTGAACACAGCTTGCTGAGGACAGTAGAAGTTTCTATTTTTGTACATGGTGGGCTGGATAATTTGATAGCTTATTTTTCTGGTCTCATTGGACATCAAGAACCATCTTCTTGGAATATGATTTCATCCACATCAGAACTGTCATTGAGAATTTCCACAAAAATCCCATCTAATATTAGCCTTTCATAGGTAGCCTTTTGGTCACACACTCCAGGTGGGCTGCTTCTCATTCATTTGTAGATAAAGAGCAGCATCAAAACGTTGAAAGTGTGTACAAGTCACTGCATGGCATGGGATTGTCAGACTCATTTTTCCTAAAGGACACATCAAGAATACCCGAAGGCTAGTTGTAGCAATTTTAATATCAGGATCTGCAGTAAGTTTTTCTTTAATTAGTGCTCTGGAATGATCAGGGTTTCTAATACCTTTCACTTTTAACCTCTATAATAACATGGCTGATGTGAGCTGTCATACAAGATGTACAGACATGGAGTAATTCTTTCCAATTTCTGTTGCCCATGAGATGAAAATATGATTTTATAAATATTATTACATTTGTTATGGTATTCTGTGATCAGTTATCTTTGATACTACTATGGCAATTGTTTTGGGGTACCACAATATGTGCCCATCAAAGGAGGCAAACTTAATCGACAAGTGTTTATGTTCTGATTGCTCCACCGACTGACTGTTTCCCCATCTCTCTTGGGCCCTTCTAGTCCCTGAGACACAATAATATTGAAATCAGGTCAATTAATAACTACAATGGCCTCCAAGTGCTCAAATGAAAGGAAGAGTCCAAAGTCTCACTTGAAATCAAAAGCTGGAAATATTTAGCTTAGTGAAGAAGGCATGCCAAAAGTTGAGATAGGACAAAAGCTAGGTCTCTTATGCCAAACAGTTAGCCAAGTTATGAATATAAAGAAAAAGTTCTTGAAAGGAATTTAAAGTGCTATTCCAGTGAACACATGAATGGTAAGAAAATGAAAGCCTTGTTGCTGATATGGAGAAAGTTTTAGTGGTCTGGATGGAAGATCAAACCAGCTACAACATTGCTTTAAGCCAAAGTGTAATCCAGAGAAAAGCCCTGTTCTAGTTTGCTAGCTGCCAGAATGAAACATACCAGAAACGGAATGGCTTTTAAACAGGGGAGTTTAATAAGTTGCTAGTTTACAGTTTTAAGGCTGAGATAATGTCCCAATTGAGGCAAGTCTATAGAAATGTCCAATCAAAGGAATCCAGGGAAAGATACCTTGGTTCAAGATGGCTGATGAAGTTCAGGGTCTCTCTTTCATCCGAGAAGGCACATGGTGAACACAGTCGCGGTTTCTCTCTCAGCTGGAAGTGCACATGGCGAGCACAGCGTCATCTGCTAGCTTTCTCTCCTGGCTTCCCATTTCATGAAGCTCCCCAGGAGGCATCTTCCTTCTTCAACTCCAAAGGTCACTGGCTTGTGGGCTCCCTGCTTCTTGTGGCTATGTCGTTCTCTGCTCTCTCTGAATCTCCTTCATTCTCCAAACTGTTTCCTCTTTTATAGGACTGCCGTCACCTAATCCAGTTTATCAACCACTCTTGATTAAATCACACCTCCAGGGAGATGATGTGATTACAGTTTCAAACATACAGTATTGAAGAGGGATTATTCTGTCTTTATGAAATGGGATTTAGATTAAAACATGGCTTTTCTAGGGGACATACATCCTTTCAAACCAGCACAAATCCTAATCTCTTCTATTCTATGAAGGTTGAGAAAAATAAGGAAACTGCAGAAGAAAAGTTTGAAGCTAGCAGAGGTTGGTTCATGAGGTTTAAGGAAAGAAGTTGTTTCCATAACATAAAAGTGCAAGATTAAGCAGCAAGTGTGGAGGTAGCAGCTGCAGCAAGTTATCCAGAAGATCTAGTTAAGATTACTGATGAAGGTGACAATAGTAAATAACAGATTTTCAATGAGACAAAACAGCTTTATATTGGAAGAAGATGCTATCTAGGATATTCATAGTTAGAGAGAAGTCAATGCCTGGCTTCAAAGATTCAAAGGATGAACTGATTCTCTTGTTAGGGTCTAACGCAGCTGGTGACTTTACGTTAAAGCCAATGTTCATTTACCATTTGGAAAATTTTAGGGCCTTTAAGAATAAACCTAAATATACTGTGCTTGGGCTGTATAAATGGAACAAAAGAGCCTGGATGCTAGCACATCTGTTTAGTTTATTGTTTATTGTATTTTAAGCCTACTTTTGAGAACTACTGCTCAGAAAAAGAGATTCCTTTCAAAATATTACTGCTCATTGACAATGTACCTGGTCACCCAGGAGCTCTGATGGAGACAAAAAATGAGATCAATATTGTTTTCATGCTTGCTAACCTAGCATCCATTTTGTAGCCCATGGATCAAAGATTCATTTCAACTTATTATTGGAGTCTTATTATTGGAGAAATACATTTCATAAGGTTATAGCTGCAATCAATAGTGATTCCTCTGATGGATCTGGGAAAGTCAGTTGGAAACTTATGGGAAGGATTCATCATTCTAACTGTCACATAGAACATGTGTGATTCATAGGAGGAGGTCAAAATATCAACATTAACAGGAGTTGGGAAGAAGTTAATTCCAACCCTCATGGGTGGATTTGAGGGGTTCAGGACTCCAGTGGAGGAAGTAACTGCAGAAATGGTTGAAATATTAAGAGAATTAGAATTAGAGGTGGAACCTGAAGTTGTGACTGAATTACTGCAATCTCATGATAAACTTTAACAGATGAAGAATTGCTTCTTATGGATGGCAAAGAAAGTAGTTTATTGAGATGGGATCTACTTCTGGTGAAGATGCCATGTACATTGTTGAAATGACAACAAAGGATTCAAAATCTTCCATAAACTTAGTAGTAGTAGGGCTTGAGAGGATTGACTCCAATTCTGAAAGACATTCTACTGTGGTTAAAATGCTATCAAACAGTATTACATGCTGCAGAGAAATCTTTCATGAAAGGAAGGGGCAATTTATGTGGCAAACTTCATTGTTGTCTTATTTTAAGAAATTGCCACAGCCAACCCAACCTTCAGCAATTGCCACCCTTATCAGTCAGCAGCCATCAACTTTGAGGCAAGATTTTCAATCAGCAAAGAGAGTAAACTCACTGAAGGCTCAGATGATGGCTAGCAATGTTAGCAATAAAGTATTTTTAAATTAAGATATATAGACTTTTTTAGACATAATGCTATTATTGCACATTATAGCATAAACATAAGTTTTCATGCCCCTTGAAACCAAAATGGTTATGTGACTTGCTTAATTGTGATATTCACTTTATTGTGGTGGTTTGGAACCAAACCCACAACATCTCCAAGGTATGCCTGTTCTATCAACATGACTTATCACTGTTGATGTTGACCTTGATTCTCTGGCTGAGGCAGTGTTTCTCAGTTTTTTCACAAAGTGACTCTTTCTCCCCCTTTCCATATTGCTCTCCTTGGAAGGAAGTTACCATGTGCAGTCTATCCCTTTTCTTTTATTCCATACATATAGAAATACTGCCAGACTGACCTGAAATTCAGAGCAGTACTTTATATCAATAAATAAACAAAACAAACAAAAACAATATATAAGCTAAATATAAACAGTATATTTATCTAAAAACCCACACCAAAGAATTATGTTAGATTTTCTCTTTTAAAGGAAACTAACTTTCCCTGATAAAGATGAAAGTTGAATGAAGATATGTTGTAGACAAACTATAAACTTTTTTTACTTGGTAACCAGGAAACAAAGGGATCAATAAATCTGTCCATATACATATATTCACCCTTCTATTTTTATCATTTTAATTTTTCCTTGATTCCTGATACAAAATAGAGCAGAAGCCTGTACCACATCCCTTTGAACAACCTCTGAGCTTGCACAATACTGTCCATCATAGTGTGACTCAAGTCAGTTTGCACCACGTCGAGAATATTTGTCTTTGAATGTTCTGCCCCCAGTCCTCTCAGGGTCTTCAAGGGTTTCTCATCTCCTATACAACTACAGCCCCAAAGTGCAGGGGTGCTAACAGGGTACAGGAGACAGTGGTAAATGTTTCAGCACCCCATGTTTTAGGTAGACAGTTCTGGGAGGTCTCCAGAAGTCCCAGCAGGATGGAGCCCACATTATCTTGTGGCAGCATCTCGTTAATACACGCTTATGTTAGCCTTCTCTGGGTTGCTGTCCTTCTACCTGTTCCATCATTTCTTTTTCTTTGAATTACCTCTCAGATAAACTACCTGAAACCAAGTTCTTGTCTTTGTCTCTACTTTCAGGGAAACTGAATCTAAGACACGTGCCTATTTAGTGGTCTTATAAGGTCTACTACTTCATATTATACCTGGTCTAATGAAAAACAGTTCATCAACTTGTCTTGTTTAAATTAGACTAGAGACATTACCTTCATTCTTACAGCTGTGGTGGTTAAGGCCCAGAAAGTTCAGTCAGCTTGTATAAGGACATAATTGGTGAAGACAGAGTGGGAGGATGGGAAAGTCGAATGTTCTGCCTCTTAGTTAGTGCATTTTCTAACATACCACATGAATAGAGCTAAGCCAGAACTGAATATACAAGGAAGTGGATCCTAACAGTCAATGGAAATTAATAAGTCTCTCTTAAAATGTTGGATTTGCTTCCAAAATGACATCCTAGCTGACTGGGACTCGTAGGGAGCCGATATTCTATCACATTCAGTATAGGAATTATCAAAGATCAATTATTCATTCTTAGATGATTACGACCTTGTTCAGGCTTCCGGACTTTTTGAAATGTCATCACTTTGAATGTGTGTTCAAAGTATACACTGTATACGCTGAACTGTCCAATGGTTCAGTTGCCCATTTACCAATAGTGTTTAATAACTCTGTGTTAGGTTCTAACACATATGAACCTTTTACTTTAAGAAACTATTTTCCACACCATAAGGAACTGTAGAAATGTAAGAGGTAGATGCCCAGGTCTTCGCTTCTGCTAGTCCTATAGCAAGAGTTGCTGGGGGAACCATTGAAAAATCCTACCTAATCTACATGGCTTTCTACCATAGATTATCAAGTTGTAGCTCTGAAGAAACCTGTCAAGAACCTCAAATAAGATAAAAACATCTGAAAAGATTGATCATATCAGCTATGCTAATGCCATAAGTATATCATACTAATTTATAGATTCATTTGGCTCAGATGCTAAAGGACTAAACAAGGATAAAGAAGACTGCCGTTCCCATCATATATTCTTCTATTCCCATTGCTGTCATTGTGGTCATCATCTCATGCCTGCATACACACACACACACACACACACCTCCTATTCATCTGTCTCACTCCCTCACCAGACTCACTCCACATCATGTTGTTAGTCTTCCTTAGAGAATATTTGTAGCAACTAATTCTCCTGTTTAAATCTTTCGTATCATATCATATTGGGGATGGAGGAGTTAACCACCTGGTACCAGCTTCTTCCTATTTCTACTCCACAAGTAGTTGCAATCAGATACTATATTTATTTCCAATAATCCTCAGCATTTTTTTTTGCTTTTAATATTACACTATCCTGTCTACCAAAGGATTCCACACATCTCCTACAGCCTTGTTAGCAGTTTACCTCTCACATCTTTCCTCAAATGGTCTTCAATGATTTCTCTTTACTCTAAATTTAAATAATTGTGGCCTCTGCTGCTCATTTTACACTTAATATCACTTAATAATCAAGCATGTCTATATCAGTCTTTCAATACCACTACTCCAAACTCGTTAGAGAGGGGACATCCAACTGCATTACCATGGAAATCAATAGGTAAGTGTTCTCTCTATCAGCTCTCCTTCAATTATGCATAGATTTAAGGAGGTCATACCTAAGGGCAATGAGTTTTTCAGAAGATAACTGTTTTAAAGAACCACTTAATTATTTTTGCATTTTGAATGGCATGTATAATAATGAATATTCTTTGCCTATTTAAAGAGTACATATGAACATAAAAAGATAGCCCCAATCAGGATTAATAGATATTTCTTTTTGGTTGATGAGATTTACAAATATTTTAGCTTGCATATGGACATAATGAACTTGTCTGAGACTACAAGTTCAAGTTTTAAGAGCCTTGAAATTCTAATATCCCTACAGATATGTATTTGGCAATGTGGTGGATGCTGTGATGTATTTTCCAGTTCCCCATTTGGGAATGAAGAACTGATTTCCCAAGCTCCTGCGAGTGCTGCAGGCAGACTCTACTCAGCTATCAGCTTTCTCCAGGGGTTCCTCAGCAGCAGAGAACAACTTTGTCCAAGGTTTTGACTGCCTGCCTTTCACTATTTGCACTTACTGTGTCACTGTGACCGATTTTACTAATCCAATTTTTTGGACCCTAATTCAGCACCCAGTTTGCCTCCTTCCTAGTACCCATCCATATCAGAAAGAAGTATCACTAGTTGAGGGCTTGAAGGTTGAGTTCTCATTACCCTGGGTAGCCACTGCTATTGGTCTACATTAGCAGGGCAGTAGCCACTCTCGACTTAGATCTCGTCCCATCATGCTACCAAGACCCTGTCAACAACTTCAGGAAATGCACTAGATGCTGCGGTATTTTTCTTTAGTATCTAACACACCTACAGGATTTTTCTTATTTTCGTATTCATCTCTGGTCACTTAAGTGAGTTTTTTGTAGGGATGAAGAAGGAGTTACACCTCTGAATTCAAGTCATCTTATTGCCTCAAGGCGTCTGAGGGTTAGCCTGGGATGAATATGTAAGTCTCATTAAATTTGCCATGTTCCTTTTTTCTCTTGTTTTGTACATGCCTGATGGGATCTTTGAGCAGAATCAATTGTTCATCCATTTTATTCACACAAACATACAAAAGATAAGTTGTCCTCTCTACCACCCACAGTGGTGCATTTAGAGTAGTAGAGAATGCACTTCACCCCATCTAGACTTTTGGCCTCCAGCTCTGTGGGTATGCTTTCAAACATTACCCATATTGCTCTTTCTCTCCAAGCACCCAGCCTGTCAGTGCAATCAATTTTGGGGAACATGATTGACCTACTTTTCTCTGCCATTCAGACTTTCTCTAAGCAAGCATGCTTTTAACTCTTGGAATGTAAGTTCTCTGAAAAAGAATTTAGATACTTTACAAATGACTAGGTTAAATGTAAGGTGGAGGTAATTCTTCTTGAAGGATTGTCAAATAGGAAAAAAAAACAACACTTGGCTATTACCACTACAATATCAGACATATAGTAAGCACTGATGTCCTGTTTGGATTCCACATTTAGTTTAGTATCCTCCTGTTATGCTACATTCCAAGGTTTACATTCAAATTATGCCTTCTTATTCTCAACTTGTATCCTATTCCATAGAATAAGAAGGTTTAGTTTTCATTAGAGAAGATAATAACTTAAGCAAAAGCGAGACATCATGGTGTTTGTTGTGTCATTTTCTTTCTGAAAATCCAACCTGCAACAAGAAGACCCTGAGATAGAGATGAACAAACAGGAGGTTTATTAGAGAGTGCTTTTGGGATTGCCAACTATGGAAGGGAAGGAAAGCAACCAGGACTGGGTGGAGGGTGAAGTCTTTGTTTGATCTTTCCTCTCAGGGAAAAGACTCAGTTGATGCCTTTAAAGAAATAATCTTTCTATAAATATCTCCTTCTTTCTCCTTTAGTCAGGCATTTACAGGATTCTCTTTGGTGGGTTGGGAAAAGAGAAAAGGAGAAAGTTTTAATCACAGATGATTAAGTTTTATGTTGACATAGATTGAGGTACATCTGTTTGCTAATGATTTTTGTTACCTTGTTATGATATCTTCAGAACCTCTCTTTTATTCCCCATATCTGTATTTCATCCATATAATACCTCTTCTCTGATCATTTATCTATCATGTATGCAAGAAATAGATAGTTAAGAATCAGACAAGTGTGTTCTGTCAGTTTACAAATCCTTTTAATGTTTTGCCCTCTTGGTTCTCTCCCCTGGATTTCTGTAGCATTGGCACTTGGCTTGCAGTTTAACATGGAATGCAGCAGCTTTTATATCCAGTTCCAGCTGGGCTTGGTGGGGCCCTTGAGATGATCTGTTATACATGCCTAAGCAGACAATTTGGCTAAGCTGAAAAGAATATCCACCTGTCTACACTTTCATCCCCAGCAAAGAACCAGTACATCTGAGTTGAGGCTTGATCTTATTGTCCTGTAGTTCTGGAAAACAGTATGTATCATGGGGTGAGTTTATCCTGCTTCAGAGCCTACCATCAGAAACAGCTCTGGAATTCTGCAGATCTGGGCCATGATAGATGTTAGAAATCTAAATTCCTAGGCCTTATAGTTTGCGAACATACTCTGCAGGCAGCATTGATGGGTTCAGATGTATATGGTTGGTGGCTGTCTCCAGGTGGCCACAGGGCTTATTGCTTCATGTATGGGGTTGGGGTACATAGGCTTTAGAATAATGGAATCTGTCCATATTCTCTCTCATCTGGCTTGCAGGGCTAGTTTGAGGGGTCTGTATATATTTTTTTTTTTTGAGACTTTACATTTTCAGTGAGCCCAAAATCTCATTTGGATCTCTGAATATCAAGCCATACTCTTTGTATATTTCAGTATCATATTGGAAACCAACTTCTACTACTGAATGGCACTCCTGATATTAATATACTTTTTCATTTCATAGCACCTCTAATTAAAGGGGCTAACTGTATTATTGATATATTGGAAAATGACCAAATTCTAGGACATTTATTACAAGACACCTAAAACTATCCTCTCCCTAGAGGAAATGGTATCTACTAACCCTACATGTTCCTTGCCATCCTAGTAGAATGCTTTCTACCCTGGCAAAGAATAAAACAATATGGAGAGACTGAGTCCTGGACCTTCTGTCCTTGACAAAGTGAGCCACTTGTGTGCTGGGAGCTCCATAGGCGACACTACTTGATTATTTCTCTGGGGACCTGGCAGGAGAAAGAACCCCAGATGGTTTGTGGCAGGGTCAGCCAGGCCATAGCTTGTTCTCCTGGTCTCTTAGATATCACATATAGTCTCACCAAGAGACAGAGGAGTAATTTAAGAAAAACTGCAGGAGGACTTAGCAGACTGAGGAGAGAGATTTTATCCTAGTACCTCATAGTGTTCCACAGTGAATGGGACAGTGTCATTTCCCTTGTTCAGTTACCAGTTATTCATGTTGTTCTTAATAGGTCTCAGGAGAATAAGCACCTGAGCAAAGTCATTACTGTCAAATTTGGTCAGTATGGTAGCACTAGAGCCTAGAAGGTTTTCCTGGAATGTTATTGACTACCACTTCCTGGATTTCTATTAAATTAAAAATTTTAAACATCTTTATTGAAGTGTAGTTGGCATCCAATAAACACACTCTCCATAGTCAATGTATGTAATTTAACAAATTTTGACGCATGTAAAGACCCAAGAAACCATCACCACAATCAAAGTAATGGACAAGTCTCTCATTGCCAAAAATTCCCGTGTGCTGCTTTGTAGTCCATTCCTCCCACTGATTTGATTTCTGTTACTATAGAGTAGTTTGATTTTTCTAGAATGGAATCATGCAGTATGTACTCTTTAAAAAAAATCTGGCTTCTATCATTCATAGAATGACAATTATACTGAGATAAATATTAGCATAATTATATTGAGATTCATCGATATCATTGTACCAATACTTTACTCCTTTATATTGCTTAGTAGAAGTCACTGTATAGATATATAATAATTTATCCATTCACCATTCACCTGTTGTTGTACAGTTTTGCACTATTTCAAATAAAGCTGCTACGGACAATTCACTTACAAGTTTTCATGTGGACATATGCTTTCATTTACTAGGGTGAATAACTAGGAGTGGAATGGCTGGATTATATATTTAACATTTTAGGAGACTGCCAAGCTGTTTACCAAAGTGGCTATACAATTTTACCATTCCACAGGCAGTGTTTGGTAGTTAAATTTGTTCCATATCCTTACCAACACTTGGTATGGATCACAAGTAGAGGCGCAAAAGTAAGCTATACTAGCACCCTCCTGCTTGCCCTCAGTCGTGAAGGTGCCATTTCTATCTTATAAGGTAAGGCAAGCCAAGCAACAATCCACTGGGATTTAATGGGTCGAACAGAACATATCTAATGACAGATGAGACAAATGGTCACTTGATGATCTATGATTAAGCATTTAATCTCTACCAGTCCCCAGTAACACATCAGGAACTTTCTTGAAGGTTTATAATTCTTTCCTGCAGATGGCATCACCTTGCTTCAGAACCCCAGAGTTCCCATAAACTCCACAGTGAAACATTTCCTATTATTAACACACCCAATACCATCAGGTCCGCTGAATCATCTGGGAAAAGAAGTAAAATTGCTTACTCCACAGTCTGGATTTACCAAAGAGCACTTTCTTACTCTAGATCCCACTTAAAACTGGCAACCTTTTGTGTTTATAAGACAGGTTGTTATCTCAGACATTTGTCCTTGAAAATCAGTGAGGTCAACCAGGCATTGTGCTTTTTTCTTTGTGGCAGGGTATGCAAGATGCATCAACTTGTGTTCTACTCACAGATGGTGGGGCACATCCCTGAGCACTGGATCCCTAGAAACGTTATTAAAATAATAGATTCCTGAATCCTGGAAGAGCTTTGCTTTTGCCTTCTAGAGAACATGGTTCTTACCAAGGCTTCCAATATACACTAGCTGCATCTTGTACATGCTGCCTGATCAGCATACTGTCATCAATGTAATGGATCAATGCGATGTTCTTCAGATTCCCAGATGGTCCAGATCACTTGTGACTATATGATAGCAGAGAATGAGAGTCATCATATTATATAAATGTTTTTGCACCCATTCCATGTGAATGCCATTTTGCTCAGGGCTGATTTTTAAATATACTTCCCGGAATTGGATAAACACATTAATGTAACCAACAGATATATACATTTATCCCTTAATTTTCTCTGGCAAAGATACTACATCCATCACAGCAATCACAATTATGGATTCTACGTGGCTAAGCTTGCCATATTAAACAATCATTTGCAGGGTTTGTCTACTATTTTGCAGGGGTCAGAATGGTGAACTAAATAGAGTATAATATTGCCATCTTTAAGAACTTGAGGGTGCAGGAACAGTGGTCCCTAATATTTTTTAAAGTATAAATTAGAGATACAGGGAAATAAATATCATGAGAGAGAAATAAGATTCTTGGGAGACAGATCTAGGAAAGTAACATAAATAGTAGATGTTACAGTAGAGGTAGGTAGCTATGCATTGTTGATATGGAAGAAAGGCAATTAAATAGAAGGAAACTTTCATGAAATGAAGAATGAACTGTGTTTGAAGATTTAAAAGTATTCACTGAAGTTCAAGATTTATTGTTGATAAGAGGTTTACTTATGCACTACATAATAAAGCATTTCTGAACTTCCAAGAGCAAAAGAAAGCCTCAAAAGATCTCAAGTAGTAAAACCAAGTTACTCAAAAAGAAAAAAATTAAACAGATGGCAATACTGTACATGCAGTGTCACTTTCTCCTAACTTCCAAACTGTCAGCAGAAAATCTTCACTCTAAATAGGGCGGTTGGTATGTAGTCCTTTTATCTCAGAGATTTAAAAGGGAGATATAACTTCTGAATTCAGGCGTAGCCACCAAATCATACATACACTACATCTGAAGAGAATATTTGAGAAGAATCACCAAACCACTAAAGAAGAGGGGAAAGCAAGGTGGGGAAGATATAGAAAGGAAAGAGTGGAGAATGATGAATCTTGCAATATAATTAAATCTAAATTGATAATAGACGGTCTTGGAATTTATATCCTAAACTCTAAACAAGGACAAACTGTTAAAATAATTCTCAACTCTAATTGAAATTACAAAACTATCTCAGCAAAATCTAGAAGTTATCTGTGGAGATTAGAAGGAGATGTCTACAATTAGAAGGTAAAAGAAAATCATCCAAAATTCTCATGGAGAGAGGCAGTTGAAAGGATAGGTAAAGGAGAAAAATGGAAGTATTCTGTGTGTCTTATCTTATTAGGGATGAAGTAGCAAATATTTGCTTCATTAGGTTAGTATTATTTTCATATAAACAACTATTTTATTATAAGAATAGAAAAAGGAATGGTAAACATTAATAAATTGAGAGAGTACATAATGAATAGCAAATTGATCAAACCAGAAAAATTATTGGAAAAAAGAATATAAGTAAAGATGAAAGGAATTGAGTGGAAAGCATTATTCATTATACTAAATGTACTTAATTTTCCCTTTAAAAGATAGACTGTCAGCTTGGCTTAAGAAAAAAAAACCCAGCTATGTATCTTCTACAAGAAATACTTGAATCAATAATAAAAGTTAAAAATAAAGGGATGAACAAAGAGAATCCTGGCATGCAAATAAGAAAGAGAGCAGTGGTGGAATATTCATTATAGCAATTCCTAGGATAAAGATATTTTATGCATTTGCATGAATTTATGAGGCTCATGATGTAGTGTTATTAAGTCATGAACACGTATGTATAGAAACATATATACATGTAAAGCAAAGAGTATTAGACTCAGTATATCTCTCATAATAACCTAGAATACAATAAAGGCATTGCAGCTACATTGATTTTCTTAACTATTCTGGAATATGATAACAATGGATATCATCTGAAAACTGCTTTTCATAATTAAATCTGTCATGGTCTTGGCTGCAGACAAAGCTAGGAGATAACACAATAAGATTTTCTCTTCTTCATCCTTTTACTGCTAAACTGTTAGAAGATAAATAATCTTCCTATTCATTCTTGGGAGGGAGATATCCAACCTTGTTGAGTTTATATTTGAAATAATCTGGGAACAGTGACTAGGAGAGAGAAGGAAACAACTGCTTCAATTACTTCACCTTTGACTTACTATATCTGTTTCAGAAGGTTCAGACCTTGATGAAATTGCTTCTAGGGAGCTTGTAACAACTTTTTGAAATATGAAGTTAAGAGGGTCATTTAGATCATGCAGGGGAATTTTGAATTTCAAGTCATTTGTTTTGGCATTTACAGAGCTATCACCAAGTCTAAATATCTAACTAATAGCCTTTAATAACCTGACTTCAGATTGGGATATGGTTGTATATTTGGATAATTTACTAGGAGTAAGAGGAAGAAACTGAGAAGCCCAGAACTAGATAGGTCACCCAGATGATAATTGGGAGTGATAAGTCCAAGAGTAGACTTTACAAATGAGGAGTCATTAGTGTTTTTACAAAAAACAGACGACACCTAACTTTTAGAGCTGTTAGGATAAAAGGAGATAGCATTCATAGGACAGCTACATCATGCATAGCTTAACTCAGTATCTATTAGATACCTCTAAGTTGGCAGAAAGAAATTTGTTGTATTAAAAAACTAAGAGGCAGAAAAATGTCTCATTTCCATTCTGCATGAGTAGTACCATGTCATTGGGTTGTAGCAGAAACCCAGGCTCTGCTTGGATCAGTCAGGTATCAGTTAGATGAGAGCACATGATGAAAGTGCTTCAGAAAGTAGGAAGCTGTGAGTAAGGACTTCATTTGTCCATGTCTAGTTAGGATAATATCTTAAGATTAAAATACCACTATCCTTCTTGGGATCTGGAAGTCTTCACTTATGGAATAACTTGAAGGTTCTTCAAAAAAATGTGAATCCCACCTTATTCATGTTAATGTGGTCCTATATATCATAGCACCATATTCTACCATATACAATCGGAGAGATGTTTCTAAAGTGCTATAATAATAATTGTTTGGACACGTCCTACCTTCCTTGGTGGAAGGGAATTTCATAAATGTAATTTACAAGTACAATGGGATGGATCCAAAGTAAACCCCCCGGGAATTCACAGTCCACTTTAAATAAATACAGAGACAAGACTTTGTACCAGGAGAATGTAGTTGACCAGACCAGGTTGCAGCAGGCAGTGGAGAATGCAAGAAGGGTACTAATTTCAGGTATGGCTCCATCTTCAGCTCCAAATGTGTACTTGATATAATTGCCAACAGGTGATATTAAGATCCATCTGCTTTTGACCTCTTAAGGGGGCTGTGTACCTACCAAGAGCTATAAAGGCTTACTCTTGGGATATGTATCCATTCCAACCAAGTAAGGACGCATCATCCTGGCCAAGAAGGAACAGTGATTTATTAGTGGCTATCATGTTTACAGAAATGCAGGAGCAGATCTGCAGTTTTCACAGCATCTAAGACTACCTCCATTTTTCATAGGCCTGCATGGGTCTATCCCCTTATATGTCTGTTTGGACTGACTCATGACCTTCTTTACCATGGAATCTCCGTATAAGACAGCAGCTATGTCCAAGCCCTTCTCTTTATTACAAATTTTCTAAGGTTGCTTTGATCCCTAATAATACAGCATCTTCTTCTATGTACTTCCTTGAATCTTGACGTGCTGGGTCATTTGATTGTTATCTGATTTTCCTTAAGTTTTATTGGTAACCCTGATGGTGCCAGTACCCTGAACTCCTCCCCTCCATCAGCTCTGGCCCAAATGAAGGGAGGAACATCAGTAGGAGATAGGAATACTGAAACAGAAATTATTTTACCCTATTAGGGAGGCACTTACCTTGAAGCATTTGAAAATGACTAACGTTTCAATTGTCCTATGTAAGTATACATTGGAATGAGCTCTTCCCTTACTGAAGCTGACAGAAAGTCCTTGTTGTGGCTTGCCAGGGAAGGAACAGCTACAGACTCAAGTATTCATGAGAAACCACAGAATGATTCTCTGGTATTTGGAGGATAGTCCCAGTTAGGAATGTTGGCACTTTGAAGGAAGAACATGGCCAGTGGCCTTCAGTCAGAGCTAATGGAACATATATGGGAGGTGGCAGGGCATAGGGAGTAATAAGAAAAGAGAGAATAGAGCCAGGCTGGTAAGATATTTAAAGAACTAGCAACAATTTGAGGGAGGGAAAGATATTTTGGCTCGTCCTACCTTAAATCTAGATCATGCATTCTCGATAGGGGTGATGTTACCTCTAGGTGGGGAGGGGTAAAAATTGGTTCTTAGGGAGCAAAAAAAGTCCTTATTCATTTTATGTATAAATCATAAATATACATATCGTACCTAATAATCTAGACTATATATGTAGTATTAAAACAAGGAAAAATGTCCAAAAATTTTCCTTAGGGAATGATGATGACAAAGGGATTGATAAATGCTGACCTATATAATAATGACTATATATTTTTTATTTCTGTAGGTTTACAGAAAAATTATGAATGAATATAGAGTTCCCATATACCACTCTAGTATTAACTCCTTGTATTAGAGTGGCATATTTGCTACAATTATTGAAAGAACATTTTAAAAATTGTATTATTTATATATAGTCTGTGGTTCATATTAGGGCTCACT
Organism: Myrmecophaga tridactyla; assembly: GCA_004026745.1. NCBI lineage: Eukaryota > Metazoa > Chordata > Mammalia > Pilosa > Myrmecophagidae > Myrmecophaga > Myrmecophaga tridactyla. The sequence continues at coordinate 35,736 of PVIY010003021.1, forward strand.
ATGTGGCACAGTCCTATGTTGTTGTTTTTTAAAGTTTTGTTCTAGCAACATATATAATGACTTTTTAAAATAACAGTTTTATTAGGTTATAATTCACATACCACAAAATTCACCCTTTTAACGTGTACACAAGTTTAGTGATTTTTTTTACCATTTCAAAGTTATATAAACATCACCACTACCCAATTTTAGAACATTTCTATCACCCCCAAAAGAACCCTTGTGCCCATTAGTAGTCATTCCTCATTCCTGTCCCCTCCAGCCTCAGTCAACTACCAACCTACATTCTGTCTTTATAGATTTTCCTGTATATTGAATATTGATGTAATCATTCTGTGTGTCTTTTGTGACTGGATTTCATTTAACATAGTATTTTCAAGGTTCATCCATGCTGTAGCATGTATCAGTACTTCATTATTGAAAAGTATTCCATTATATGGATATACCACATTTGTTTAGCCTTCCTAAGTTGATGGACATTTGAGATGTTTCAACTTTTTGACTTATGAATAAAACTGATATGAACATTTATGGACAATTTTTTTATGTGAATATATGTTTTAATTTCTCATGGAATGGCATTGCTGGGTCATATTGATGTTGTATCATGCAATCATACTGAACTTATTTATTAGTTCTAGTAGTTTTATAGAGGATTTCTTAGGATTTTCTATGAACAAGGTCATGTCATCTACAAATAGAGATATTTACTCCTTTCTTTCCAATCTGGATGTCTTTTACTTTTTTTTCCCTGTCTAATTGTTCTGGCTAGATCCTCAAGTACAATGTTGAATAGAAGGGATGAGAGCAGACATCTTGGCCTTATTCCTGATGTTAGGGAGAAAGCTTTAACTTTTTATCCATGAATTATGAGTTTTTCTTAGGTGCCGTTTACCAGGTTGGGGAAGTTTCCTTCTATTCCTAGTTTGGTTTTTTTTTTTTTTGTGAATGGGGCTTAGATTTTGTCAAATGCTTTTTCTGTTATATGATCATGTGTGATTTGTCCTTTATTTTATTAATATGGTATATTATATTCATTGTTTTTCAGGTGTTACGCCAACCTTTCATTCCTGGGAATGAATCACATTTGGTTATAATGTGTGTCATCTTCATACACTTCAAAATTTTGTTTGCTAGTATTTTGTTGTGGATTTCTGTGTTTATATTCATAAGGGATATTGATCTATAATTTTCTTTTCTTATGATTTCTTTGTTGAATTTTGGTATCAGGGTAATACTGGCCTCATAGAATGAGTTGGGAGTATTTTGTCAGTTTAACAACTCTGGTACCAGAGCCCCTTCCCCACACGTTTTCTTTTTTCTTGTTGCTGCTTATTTGTTTAGCAACTTTCCTGTGCAAATTCTGTAGATTCTACATTCCCTGCAGTGCATGAATGCTGAGTTCTCTACTGGAGATTTTTAAAGCTCTTGTTCATATTTTTAAGCCTGGCTTCCTATGGTCACCCCTGGGTCAGTGTAATTTAGTCATCAGCCAATAACTAGTCAGAAGATTTCTTTAAAGACTGGCTTATGTGTCTTCCACCCTTTGACAAGGGCATATATGTGAGAAGGCATATCTTCAAACTTCAGTTATTTATTTCCTGCTTGCATAGAACTGCAGGATATTCCAGAGGTAAGTAACTGAGGTCTTTTCCTCTCACAGGCACCATGCACTGTTTGGATCCTCAGGAAAATGTCTGAACTTTACAGTTTCTGCGGTCATCCAGTTTGACAGGATTCCCTTTAAAATCCCTAGCTAGACTCTAGCTTGTTCCAACTGAAATGATAGTCTCAGGTAGCTGTGATGCTGCCAGCAGATTGTGGTTTGGGGGAATGCACTAGGGTTAAGGTTTCTTTTTCCCCCTATGCTGAGGAACTCTTAGTCAAGTCAGATAGCCATATACCCTCAGAATGGAGATTTCCTAGGGAGCGGAAAGCTGGGACAAACGTTTGAGTGTGCCCTGGGGTGGGGTGGGGTGGTCTTTTTTTTTTTTTAATTTTTTTTTCTTTTTTAATTTGCATATGGGCAGGAGGCACCAGGGATCGAACTCCAGACCTCCAGCACGGCAGGTCGGAGCTCTGCCTGCTGAGCCACGGCAGCCGCCCTGGGGCAGTCTTTTTAAAGACACTGTGAAAGAGATCTGTCTTCTCTGTTACCTGTAAGGCTGCTGGCTTTTCACAGTTTGCACCATTGAGGTGGGTTGGGAGTGTGATGGGAATAGCCACAAATTAAAATGTCACAGATCCTTTTGTTTTACCAGGGTTCAGTAGTTCCCTGGGATAGACGATTTTCAGTTCAATCTCTGGTTTGGGCTAATTTGTAGAATTCTGATTTTAATCCTTTTGCCAGTTATTTACATTGTTTTTGTGGGCAACAAATTCACCTTCATCCTTACAGGGCATTCTGAAATCAATCTCCATGTAGCTCTTTGAACCCTGTTGGAGCACAGCTTTTGGCTACATTAGTAACTAGCATGGTCGTTTGAGGCAGGTGGTTTGGATATGGTGAAGGAAGACCCATGTTTTCACAAGGAGCTTCAGTATGGAGGAGCTAAATCAGATAGCTGAGACTTCATCCTATCTTTCCTCCATGAGAGCTAGGTGATCAAATGCACCATTGACATTATTCTAGCCTGAGTAGTAAAAGAAGACACACAAGTAGCTGATTTATTTGTTCATTTATTTTTGTAGTAGAATCTATTGGAACTATGCTCCACATCCTCTTGGCACATCAATAATAGCAGCTAAAATTGTGGCAAACAATTCTTATGAATGAATACAGCTTCCTGGCTCAAGTGCCTGCCACATCTTTACAATTTTCTGTTTCAGGGCTTTCTTTCCTCACAGCTCTGGAATACTACTTGGTCCAAACACAGGAACAACCCAGGAGAAGAGGGGTGTGGAATTCCCAGAGGACAACCCTCATCAGTGGAGGCTGGGAGTCAGGGCATAAGTGTTCCTGTCTCCTGTGCCCCAGAGAAGCAATCATGATGGTACATTTGGAAGTGGAGGCTTTCAGACAATTTGAGTAGCTGAGGCCAGGTGTCCATGAGAGCTGGATAGGAGACAGAATGGGAAGTGAGAGCTATGTTTAGGGATTGACCAGGGTGGGGGAGGTGGACAAGAATTTAGGGACCAGAGGTAGGCAACAATAGTGGTGGCTTATACACCAGTTTATGTGGTACTTCAATTTTAAAAAGTTCCCACCCAATAAGCAGAAGACTCTAGAAGAAATACTTTAGCTGTGTAGTGGGCTTTGGAAAGAATTATGGAGATTCATTGGGAGAACTATGTTAATTTTAGGGAGGTCGCTCAGCTGCATTTAGATTCTGAGAAATAGCTGTTTAAAGACACTGCATTATAGGCCAGATTTTGCTGTGACAACAAATAACTAAACACAGTTTAAAATGTGCTTCCTAATCTAAACAGGTTATAGACCTGCCATTTGGCAGAGCACTGTCTCAGGTTGTTTGAAAGAGTAAGCCAAAATATGAGTTTATTACTTTTCCAATGATGTTACACACAAAATGAAGCTTGTCGTTCCTGACACAAATGACATTTTAATGTAGCAATAAGAAAATAGAAGCAGATAAATAAATGGAGATGTAGTCAGTTACTTTTCAGAAAAGAAACAAGCTGCAATTTGCTTTGAAAGTCTCTTAAAGGAGACATTGAGAAACTTTAGGATATTTAACAACGGTGAATTGCATTAGGATTGACAGGATATACTCATTACCCTGTGATTGACTGAAATGAACTTGTCTGCACACAAATCTTTTTGTACATCAAGACTGGTCACTGGTTCCTGATGTCCTAACCTACGAAGGTTCCCAGAGAAACTGAGCTCTGGCTGCCCACAGAATCTCTCCTTACTCATCTTATATTCTCTGATTCTCCCCTCCAAATCTTGGGATCACCTTCCAAAGCAACTACCTACATCTAAGTGCCTGTCTCATGTTCACTTTTCAATGCTACCCAAATTAGACAGACTCTATTCCCCTCATAATGCTTGCAAGTGATGAAGTGTGAATAAAACCAAACCAGGTCTTGCTTAGTTCATGACTATTCCATGTGGACTCTATTTACTTCTGACTTCCTGATTGCTCAGCCCGTCTTCAGGTTTGGCAGCTCAGTTTAATTTTACAAGTTCTAGTCAAAACGTATTTCTCAGCCAAAGATAAGGTTTTGAATGAAAACAGTATGGGAATAAAGATAAATGTCAACTGGAAGATAGTCTTGCTTTAAGTATCTTTAGAAACTAGCGGTATTCTAACAAGCCACTAGAAAGGACCAGCCCTTGATTAACTAGCAGTTCCATCACTACTTGTTCCGCAGCCCTCATTTCATCTTCAGCTTAAAATCTACTCTACCCTTCCCATTCTGGTTTCCAGGTTTACTCATCTTCAGCACAGGCCCACTCTTTTGCCACTTAAAACTTGAACTCTTTACCCAGAACAGCTGATAGTGTTGTTGGTGACAAATCAGACCTTTGTTATATTCCCAGGAAATAACAGAGAAAATATTCCCAAGAATTACTTGAATTGACAGAATACTCTGAGACAAGGCTCAGTATGCTGGAGAGCTAAGGAATTCTCCTGATGAAGTTTGTTGCCAGCTGTATTTGTCAGGGTTCTCCAGAGAAGTGGGACGAACAGGAGATCATTAAAGTAGGCTATTTATTAGAAGTATTTATTATAAGGAATTGGCTCATTTGAGCATTAAGGCTGACAAGTCTGAACTCCATAGGGAAGGCTACAAGCTGGAAACTCCAGTAAAAGTGATGCTGAAGTCCTTAGTCCTTAGAAACTCTGACAAGAGCCAATGCTAAAGTTGAATATGAATTTCTTCTTTCTGACTTCTGAAGTCCTCAGTTCTGGTTTTTAAGACCTCCAACTGATTGGATGAAGAAATTCCCCACATTACTGAGGGCAGTTTCCTTTGTTAATCATAGATACAATCAAGCGATTAAGGATGCAAATCCCATCTATGAATGACAGAGTTGACAAGAAGGTCAACTGGACACTATAACCTAGCCAGGTTGACATGTAAAATCAACTATCATACCATTCAAGAGAATACAGTTCTTATTAAAGTGGGATGCCCTTTCATCTTCCGTCTGTGGATTATCTTTTATGCACGGCAGGTTTTAGTTCATATTTCTATCTTATATATGAAACTTTCCCAATTTAGATGTTATTTCTAAATGGTTTTATATCAACATAGATATACTATTGGTAGAGAGAAGACAAAGTTCATTAAAGCTACTTTAAACATCTTTCTAATTATGGAAAACATGCCTTTTAAAAAACCTTTTACACATATTCTATAAGCTATACAATTAAACTGAATTGCATATGTATTTTTTTTTTATTTTAAATGTTTAACATTTGAAGGAAACCTCAGAATTTGGAATCCATATTTGGAATCATTCAGAATAGGGAAAGACTATTTTTCAAATTATTTGCCTGGATTTTGATGAGCAGCCTCAAGAATGCTCAAGACTAGAACTGGAATGAGACTTTAGAAGTAAACTGTGATTCTTTATGTGAATAAAACTACCTTTTTTATGAGGAAGTCTTGGATGGAGTCAGAGAGGTAGAGGCTGACTTATCTACCATGAGCCTCAGAAAAGTCATGCTTCTTCAGAGTCAATTTCACAGTCACATTTACCTCTCTGCCCAGTTACCTTGGTGAACTATCAAGATTGGTACAACAGGGCCACTGAGTCAAGAGGCACAAGTTACCTGATTTAGGGACATAAATCTTAACTCAGGGATCCTTATTTTTTGGGGGGTGGGGGTGGGGGTGGAGAGATGCATAAACTGAGTACACAGAATTAAGAGTGTCATGGTTTATTCTTTCAGATACATAGGCCAGTTCTTAGGTCTGAGAACAGTCTAAAAATCAAATCAGGTGAACTCTAACATCCTGTAGCATCTAACATCTAACAGCCTCTTTTCTTCTGTATTTCCCCACTCTGCAAGCTCTCTAATACCCACTGATCCCTTGAGTCTTATCTCTTTTTCTCAGCAATTGGGACCGAGGTCCGCAGTAGTACTTGGCATCTGTATTTTATTGTGAAGGAAGCCACAGTTCTGCTCCTGAGCTTGCTGCCAAGCTCAAAGCTGATGGGCGTGTGGAGTAAGGCACTGAGGGTGCCAGATCTGAAACCAGTACTACATCCTCTGACTGTTTAGAGACAGCACAGGGCTCTGAGTTTGTATTCAGTAAAATCTAGTAATTAATCCCACAGCCTTCTCCCTGGGAGCCTGGTTGCTAATAGGGATCTGGCAATTCATCTCATCTCTAATACATTTCCTTAGAACTAATGGAGTAAGAGGGCATGGTAAGATCATGTTGACCTCTGGTAACATCAAGAATAGAGAACCACAGGGGATTGAAAGAGCATACCTCCTAAATGAGCTTCAAATGTCTTATATTGAAACTCAAATCCCCAAGCAGAGGAAAGTACATATGAGAAAAAAAATACCATCAAGACCCCTCAATAATATTTGAGTATATTTGTTGTGTGTAAACTCATGTGTAATGGAGGCCAAGGGTTGGCGCTATATTGATTAGGAGCCCCTTTGCATTTGAGCACTGGAGGAGACACCTTTGTAAGTTATTCAGAACTCTCTGATTTCTAGATTGGAAAGTGTATTCCCTGGATTTTGTTATGACATGCATTTTTATAAATAAGAAATTAAAACTAAAGAATGTGACCTATGTATCAAATATAAACATAAAGAATTTTGCCCATTCACTGCCCACCAGTTAAATCAACTATCTTCTCACAGGCCCACTAGCAGATTTCACTCGTCAATGATTATCATTTCTTCAATTGCCACTTCTCCTTGAACTACGGGTGACTATAGGCACTGCGTGATTTATACGTCAAAGACTCTACTCCCATTTACAGCAGGGAGAGGCATGTCCACATGGAGGGAACTGTTGAAGATGTAAGTAGCTCAAGGGCCTCTGCCTGCCCTTACACGCTTGTGGCTCCAATGAGACCAGCACTAGGCTTACCTTGGGTTCTCGCAGGAGCTATTATTTGTCTTATAAGTCTCCTTTTAAATATCCATTCCACATTTTGCAATTGCTAGGTTATCTACCACCATGTAAATGATAATTACCTTGGAATTACTAAACCTGACTAGTCCTCCCTGTGACTGCAAAACCCTCAAGCAATGCTTATTCCACAGGGTCCTTTTGTTGCATCTGTTTTCATCACTCTAGGGCATTCATCCATATCCTCCTGCTTCTGAGGTTCTTAGCCAAGTAAATCAACACCGGAGGATTCGCTTGTTCCCCTAATGGCATTTGTCCAGTTTCCCCTAGAGTCTTGCAGTGTATTGTCAAGCCAGAAAAGAAAAACTCCTGGGTGGGGCACTCTGCTGAGTGAAAGGTCTGAAACTACTTTGATGTGACATTTAATCTTGGTGCTTCTCTAGTCAATTCTGGCTTTATAACCACTGCTTCAGCTTTTCTAGTTTGGTTCATTGTATGCTCCTATTTATTCATTATTTTCTTGTCTAGTAGACAAATGCAGCCTGACTCTACTGAAGAAAATGGACCTTTTCATGTTGGCTCTACAATTCATTCGTTCTCTAAGGGATCCAGTGGTGAAGCTACCATCTATTTCACCAGTGACTAGTGCTGTTCCTGAGATCTACCCAGTGTTATATTACAGAACCACATGAACTGCCCATTTCTGCTGTATTTACTTTTTAGGAGAGATTGTGCAATATATTAGCACAATTGGAGAGGTGAGCCATGCCCTAAGATGTGTATTACAGGAGCCATCTGAAGAGATATTTTCATGTGGCACTAAATATTTGTCCCCAAACTTGGTCTAGTATCCTTTGCAAGCATCAGTGTTCAGTTCTTACAGAAGCTGACTACCTCTAATTCTTAGATCAGCCCTGAGAGGGAGACCATTTATGTGGGCCCATGTGAGTTTCATATTGCAGATCTAATACAACTGGGTAAAGTTTCACCCTCTAATCACAGAGCAGTGCCCCCATACTAATAAGAAATTGCTCTCTAGGTATATTTATTTGCCTGGGCATTTTTCTGCTGGCCATTTTTTTTTAGAAAATTACATTTTTTATGTTTTCATAGAGTTACATAGAGGAATAATTTGTGTTTATCCTTTATCTCTGGCTTACAGGGTGGAGGGGTGGAGTAAGATTTTCCAGTGGAATGCATAGAATATATTACCACCCAGAGTCCATATCTGTGATAGAGCTGCATGAATTAATAGCTCACAAATGCAACAGCAATTCTGCTACTGATCATTTCAAAGACAATACTAGATTTTCCTCCTTGTTGCATGGTGTCCACACTCTGGGCAGTGTTTTTGCACTGCAACTCTAGACTTTTGTGTTTTCAGATTCAAGACTAATTACTACCTCACAAATTATACTGCTAGGCAAAGCCAGCACATAAGGAACTTAGAATGTTTTGGGCGACCATTGTCAAACCATTTCACACTCCTGGTTGGTTGGTACTGGAGTTCCCTTTAGGGAATTGCTGTGCTCTAACAATTGCATTCCCTGCCATAATTCTGTAGCTACAGGAAAACTCAATCTTCCTCAGAAATCTGGTGAAAAGGAGAGTTGTGGCACAATGTTCCTCATATCCCTCTTCCTTGGTGATGCAGAGAAATTCATTTGTAACATGGCATACTGAAGTGCTCTTCTTAGCAAGAGCAAATTCAAATTCAGATTGATCACATTCTTGTAGCCATAGTCTGGTCTAGGTACCTGAAGGTTGCAATGCCAATTGTAGTGTGAGTATCTCTTCCCTTTGCTAGCTTCTGATCTCAGACCACCCTGATTGAGCCTGTGACACTGACCTCATAACAGGAGACCAAGGCCTGAATAATGAGTCCTTTCAGCGAGAAATCTAGACTTTATAAGGTATAGGAACGGCCTTGAGATTGGTTCATTGTTATTCCCTATACTCCCTGCTAACTCCCCTTCCCTTTCTTGCTCACTGTTCAACCTCCTGGAGAAGCTGTCCCAATGTTTCTTTAGAGAAAGGAAAGGAAATGTGCCTTTATGCAATTAACATATGGAATCAGCATCATTTTGCTTTGACTTTCTGGGTCATTGTGAGAGTGCCCAGATGGAGAGGGCCAAACATTTCTTGCAGAAGGTGAAGACAGAAAAGACTGTCTAGCATTTATCTTTGTAAAACTACACATGCCGAGTGTTTTAGTTTGCTGAGGCTGCCAGAAAGCAACACACCAGAGATGAATCTGCTTTGAATAAAGGGATTTATTTAGTTACAAATTTATAGTTCTTCTATAAGGCAGCTCACTGTCATTTGAGTTTCTCTGTCAATGTCTGCTGGCCTTCTTTCCTGGCTTCCGGGTTCCGGTGATTTTCCCTGGGGCATTTTTTTTATGCATCTGCAAATATTTGGGCTGAGTTGTGGTGCGGAAATGAGGTATTCTGAACTGCTGAGCTCTGTGCTGACCTCTCTCTTTTAAGCCTCCCACTAATTAATTAAACATCACTCATTGGGGAAGTCACTCCCCTTAGCCAACTGCAGATGTAATCAGCCATAGATGAATTTCACATGTTGATGATTCAAGTCCACAGCAACAGAACAATGGGGCATCATCACCTGGCCAAGTTGACACTTGAACCTAACTATCCCAAGGACAAAACCATTTGACCACTGCAACGTACTACTATGCCTTGTCACTAAAGAACAGCCTCTAATACATCCTAAGCAAGCAGGTAATTATATATTTGGATATTTTAATATGGAAAAATTATAAGGATTTTGAAACTGTTTAGACATGCTTACACCATTTGTTAAAACATGACAATTCAGATCACCTCAGAGAAGGCACCTAGTATTATGCTTCCTGTCATTTTTTTGTTTGTTTTTATTTTTTTTGTTTATTTTTTCCCTGTCATATTTTATGGAAAAATAAACTGAGACTCTATTTCTATGGAAAGTGAGGAATACAAATAGAAAATTAGTGTTAAAGTCTAAATAGCAGCCTGATTTTAAGAAGACTATTCTGTTAAGCAAGTATTCTGTTAGGAAGCACAAATTTCTCTTGCCATATCACATTCTTTCTGATACCTGCCACAGGTGGAGCTATGCCTCCAGTATTCCACTGGGTTCCTGAAAAAAGCCCAGATTCTGCTTGGGTAATGCAGTTTTTAAGAACACAGCTGCCTTTTTTCCTCTTCAGGATAACCAGAATGACTCCTGATACTGCACATTTAACTCCCCCTTGACTCTCTCCCACTGAAGTCCAGGTTATTTCAGAAGACAGACATAATGCTAAGTGACAGTCCTCAATTCACAACTATTCTCTCGGCAAAGAAAGAACTGGTTCATCTTTCTGTCACACACCTGCATCCGTACCCAGAGGACTAATTCAGCGAAGGTGGGTGGCAGAGTTAGTACGACACTAGCTTGCTACTGAAGTTGCTTTTAGTATTCCATGTATCTGAAATATACACTCCAATTTTAGCTATAGACCAGCCTCTATGCTCATCCCCTCTTCTGATGCATCAAAATCACAGACTATGAAAAAAATGATATAGGAAAACAGGAAAGTTGAGAAGAATAAAATGCTGACATTTGGTAGAACACAGAGAAATAGGGCCATAGCCCTAACAGATGACATTACAGTGGCCTTTCAGGGCCCCGCTGTCTCTCACCACTGCTGTATCTTATGGTACCTCAAAAGCAACGTGTCAGAGAGGACTTAGACCATAGAGGCTGAGTTCACCATCAATTTCTCTGAGGACAGCACTTTCAAGTGAGGCCTTGCCCAATGAACAGTTTCATGCATGTACCTGGGTAGCCGGGAGAATCTATTTTCTTAAGGGACCCCCAAAGGGCCAAATCACAAGGACTGAACCCTGCTGCAGAGGGAAGAACTGGGTCCTTCTCCTGACTGAGATGTAGTGTCCCTTCAGTTCTGGAGATGGGAATGCATGTTACTTTTTGCTAGCATGGGTTGAAGAGTTCATTTGGAAGGACTGTGGAATAGGCTTACTTGTAATAAGGATGACAAAGTGATAACAAACATCCTCAGCACATCAAGGGGGTTCTGGAGGAAGGCTGAGCATACGATCTTTAGGGGATTCTTGACACAGGGGACATGTCAGCTTTGAACTTCAGGATAACTTTCTCCTTCAGGCAGCTTATGTGAATCACAGGTAGAACAGTTAGACCTCTGCTTAAAAAAACAAACAAAAACTATAAAACAAATAAAAGACTAGATCAGTTAATATGTCAATAAAAGACTTTCATTTGGCTTGATGTAGGGAAAAAAAAGCAACACTAAATTAAAGGTGCTACATTCTGTGATGGCTTTGTTATATGTCAAATTAGCTAGGTTGCCCTACATTTCTCAGAATTCACTTTCCTATTTGCTTCTAGTTAGGGTTAGCCACAAGGGAGATTCTTAAGGCAGAAGGAAAGCAGCAGCCATTGTGTAGTTCCTACACATTCTTGCTGATCTGCTGACTGTCCTTGATGTGGAGCAGCTGGGCTTGCTCCTGCTTTATCTTTCTACCTTTCCCGGGATTTTCCTTCAGCTTCTCCAACTCCTGAGCCAGGTATGTGTGTTTCCTTCTGCAATGAAGGCCTTGGCTTCTTTGGGACACTCTCAACCACAAGGTCACAGGCAATAAGAAATGGCACTGATTTTAGTCTGTTCTCCTGGGGTTCTCGATTTTTCTTGATCTCTACCTCTTTATATCCATCTTCCCTTCCTGAATTCCTGCCCTGTGGACTTTGAGCTCCAGCAGATACTGAGACAACATCCTCACAATCTGTTTAACCAGCTCCCACAATTATACAAGGCCAATTCTCTGTTACAAATCTGTGTTTCTGGTTCCCTGGTTGGATCTGGACAGATACAAATACTCTACATTAATATTATGACTTCTCAAAACTCCAAACAAGTAGGCTCAATGTCTGGGTTAGTATTAATGCCAAGACTAGTACTTGGGTTGGCAGAATTTTCCCATCAACTCCTATAAATTAGCATATTGGAAAGAATTGTGAATTATACTATTAAATAGCCTTGTTAAATATAAATAATTAAAATGAAGGGATGAAGTAAAAGGCTAACAAAAAGAGGACTAGGTTATATTTTATGTCTTTTTTTTTTTTTAAAATTATGGTAACATATTACAGCACAAAATTTCCCATTTTAACCACATTCAAGGGTATGATGCTGCGATATTAATTACATTCACAATATTGTGCTACCATCACCATCATCTATTAAAAAATCTTTTTCATCACCCCAAACAGAAACTCTGTACCCATAAAGCAATAATTGCGGGCCACGGTGGCTCAGCAGGCAAGAATGCTTGCCTGCCATGCCAGAGGAACCGGGTTCGATTCCCAGTTTGCCTGCCCATGTATTAAAAAAAATGAATTAATTCATAAAGGAATAATTCTTTATTCCTCCCCCTAGTGTTCCAGCTCCTGGTAACCTGTAATCTACTTTCTGTATTTGCTTATTCTAGGTATTTCATATAAGTGATATCGCACAGTATTTGTCCTTTTGCATCTTTCTTAGTACATTCAGCATTATGGCTTCAAGATTCATCCATGCTGTAGCATGTGTCAGAACTTCATTTCTTTTTTATGGCAGAGTAATATTCCATTACAGCGCTATACCACATTTTGTTTATCCAGTCATGTGTTGATGGACACTTGGGTTGCTTCTACCTTTTGGCTGTTGTCAACAATGCTACTATGAACATTGTTGCACAAATATCTGTTCAATCCACATCTTTAATACTTTGGGGTAAATACCTTGAGGTGAAGTTGTGAGGTCACACAGAAATTCTATGTTGAACTTTCTGTGGAATCACCAAACTGTTTTCCACAGTGGTTGAACCATTTTACATTACCACCGGCAATATATAAGTGCTCCTATTTCTCTACATCCTGGCTAACACTTGTTAGTTTCCATTTAAGAAAAATAATAGCCTTCCTACTGGATGTAAAGTGGTTTTGATTTGCAATTCCCTAAAGGCTAATGATGTTGAACATCTTTTCATGTGCTTATTGGTCATTTGTATATCTTTGAAGAAATGTCAATTTAAATAATTTTTAAATTGGGTTAAATGTCTTTTTGGTGTTGAGTTGTGTTATCTTTTTTATGTAGTTGGAACTTCAAAACATTAAGAGGCCCTGGCTTCTGCCAATGCCTCAGGGATCCTGCCCCTGTGCTAACCCACACAGCATTAAGGACTTTACCTGTAGAATGAATAACTGTCTTATGGGTAAGAAGGATGTCATATTAGAGAAGGTTCCTAACTAGAAGTAGGTGGTAGTTTAGAGTTTTATTCTCTCCTTCACACTGACCATTCTTTCCAGTTAGTTACATCAACGGATTTCAAGGCAGTGAAATTTTAATATCATAGCGCCCTCGGGGCATGTATCTATTGCTTTGGGGTCAGAAAAGTATACATTAAACATAAAATGCTTAGAGTCCTGCCTTGGGGCCAAGGCCAGCAGAAGTGAGAGAGCAGATATACCTTGTTCACTTCAGGTAAGGTCAGAGTAAGATGATAGCTTTCTACCAGGGAATGTGCAAACCATTATGCAGACATGAAGAAATCATGGGATAGGGCAATAATGCCTGGAAAAGTAAACGAGAAGCCAATTTTCTTTTGAGATAAGTATTCTCAGCTAGCTTTCAGTTCTATTGTTCTTGACTAAAGAGTGACCAGTGGCCTTCAAAAGAACTGTATAGAGAAAGAGGCCTTTCAAGGATACTATTCCAGTCATTATGATTATCACTCACATCTTTGAATTGATTTCAGCACAATTTGTAGGTCTTTGAATGTGACCGTGTGGATTGTGCAGAATGACTAGCCAAAGGTCACGTAATTCAGGTGACAAAGCTAATCTTGCAACAAGAGGCAGAGGTCTGTACCCTCATTCCTTTCCAAGAATGTTTTAATACTTTGATTAGGTGGAATAGTAGCAGTCATGAATCAAGCCACTCTATTCAATGAGTGTTTAATAAGTGGGACTGTGCCATCATGCCTACCCTTGCTTGTTAGTATGCACTTATTGATGATTTGCTAGGATATGGGGTACAAGCCTAAAATTATTTTGGGACTCCTCAGTTGCTAAGGTTAGAGAACCATGTAGAATTAAAGGTTCAGGCCTCTGAAATGGGATCCAGGCATTTCTACTCTGAATCCCCAGACTAAAGGTAGCATATGGAGAAAAATAAAATTAAAATGACCGGTTAAGGTGATGTTTGTGTTGATTGGATTGTAAAGAGAAGAGCCATCTGTCTTGAAGGACTGCATGTAACAAGTTTCCCTACTTGTAGGACTAAGAATGATCTGGCTGGAGAATTTATTAAATGTTCTATGAATAACAGCTGGGAAGACATTGGAAATAATCAAACTAGAGCTATGCACTACATGTAAGCATCATAACTGAGTGAAGAAAGCAAGCCCCTAAAGAAGAGTTTTCAGAATTGTTGGGGTGTGTGGTGTGTAGAAATATTCATGAACATCCTCTCTTAGCAGTACATGCATACACCAGTGAATTCTGTTTCCTTGCTGTTTTATAGTTTTAACTGGGTGAGGGGAACAACAAGGAATGAATTATGGGGAGAGCACACAGTATAAGTTATTCGAAGTGTTGTAGTTGTTGGATTGGATTGTTTATCACTACTTCCTCTGCTGATTATCCAATAGGTGAGCAGGAGACAACCGTGTTAAGGCGGTCCTTGTTATGATACCATCATCAAAGATCAGCTAGCTACTTGTTGGCTAGATGGCAGACCCTTTCCACACAGGAGGGGACTGAGATTCATTTTACTTGAATTGACCTGTGTGTTTCCCTATATTGCCTATAGTAATATTACCTGTCATTTACTACCATGAAATTCTGTTCAACATTTCTCAGATCATAGGACCCATTTTAGGGAAAATGAATGTGACAATGGGCACATGACCATATGGATCCTCTGGCCCTAATATATTTTCAGAAACTGCTATGTTGCTAGTAAGTAGAGTTTTAGTAGGCCATGTCAATCAAGGTGCCAGCTTGGAAAAGATGTCCTAAGGTATAGGGAGCTATCCTTTAAGATGTAGAATATGCATGTAAGCAAAGACTGATATAGTTTCATATCCCCATAGTGAGGATGCATGGGTTCAGGAATCAAGTGGTATAAGTAGGATTACCTTCTCTCACCAATATTTCCAGTGACCCATTTTCAGAAATTTTTTCCTTATACTTTCAGAATCACAACTTTAGATTGAATAGAACACTTCAGAAGGCACACAGGATGCAGGAAATCTAATCCTGCAGAAATGAAAGCTATGCTTGTCCCTAGGCCACTTTGGGCTCCTAATGATGGTAAACCAGGGGGGAAAGAAAGGTGTTGCCATACTAATGAGGTTCCTGAGGAGCAATTCAATGGATCACTCCTTATTGCTTCCATGCCAGTTGATGGTGGGGTGAGGGGGCAATTACAGCAACTGTGGTGGCCACAAGAATGTGTCTCATAGACTCCCAAGTAGGAAACATAATTGGCCAATGGCCCTAGCTGCTGTTCTGGGAAATCCAAGGCCATGTCTCCCACAGGCTGCTCCCAACCAATGAATGATAGAGGGATACTAAGGCATACTTGTTCCTGGGAGGTACTAGTTTTCTCTATGGCCAACTTTGGCTAGAGGACTCCAAAAGCTTTGCCCAACCTTTCTTAGAAAGCAGAGTAGAAGTCTAGAATTCTTGCACCCAGTCTTAATTCCATCTTTCCTTTACTCAGGGTCAGACTTGTTTTAGAGTCTAATGGCTTTTCTAGCCATATCTAGTACCCTCCCTGTTTTTCCACTGATGGTTATTTCTTTAGTGTTACCTCTTGGCCTCTGTTTCTTAAACAACCTGGACTAAAACAAGAGGGTAGTAGGAAAAAAGGGTATATATTGATTCTCAGTGATGACATTGGGCTCATTATGGATGATAGATTGTTTGACTAAATATCCTGTGTTGTCGTTTTTAGAGATTGCCAGTCTGCCAGGTGGTGTCCCTTTGCAGACCACTCTTGCCTCTCATTAAGTCCATTCTTGGAGGCACAAGGGTAGATTCTAGTTTGTGATATTGGTGACATGTCCTACTTTCTCCCTCCTACTTCTGACCTCAGCTATAGTTGGATTGACAAATCCGTGCATAGTGAAGGCTTCTTTCCTCAGACACCCAAAGAGTATTTCATCTTTTCTGCCTCTGACCTTTCTCCAGACCCTCTTTCTCTGGTTATTTTTCAACCTTTGTAAAGCACAGCTCAAGAGTGAAGGATATTTAATACCAATAGGGACAACTCAGCCAATAGAGTTAAGAATTTGGAGAATAAATGCAAAGCCTCTGAGCTTTCAGAGACAATTCTGAAGTGCATCTGGGGCAACAGTAGATGAAACATTCTATTCCTGTAGCAAGGTGGTATCCAAGGAGGAGTAGCCATGATCCCCTATCTTATTAGATGTGGTGGGCAGTATGATGTCTTGTCCAGATACCTCTTTCAAGGAAAGACTTGTTGCCCTAACTGTTGGGAGTTCTGGTGGCAGAAATCACCAATTGTCAGCCCTATAGGGGATAGCCTCAGCTGCAGAAAGCAGCCTTACTCCACCCTTCCCCCTTCTTGGGGAAACCCACATCCAGTGACTGACTGATGGAGGAGTAGAAAGTCCTGACCATCTGAGCCCAACACCAGCTAGCACTGAAAGGTCCATTCTGCCTCCAAAGCTCCTTATGGGATCAGCTGAGTCTTTTGATGGTGAACATTGCAGCTCAGTTTCTTCCTTTGACAACCCCTGTTTCCACTGCCTCTCTTCCACAATCTTCTGAGAATCTGCTTCCCATGGAACCCAGTCTGTGATATTAGTACAGCCAAAGTATGAGAACACAGGGTTGGAAATTGACAAGGGAAGAGAATGGATCTAAGGTAAGGTAACAAAGTTCTGGTCATGGCCCATGTACAGTTTAATGTGGTATTTCATTCTCTGAAATGTGTCTCCAAATAGTAAATCCCATTAGAAGAAATATTTTAACATCTATAGAACCTAGTCTTCCCTGCAAAACAAACTCTAGAATAATAGTTTTCCAAACCTACTGTTGGGAATTGAATCATGTCCCTCATAAAAGGCATGTTCAGGTACCAATCCCTGTCCTGTGGGTGTAAACCCATTTGTAAATAGGACCTTTGCAAATATTATGAATTAAAGTGTACCCAAGCTGAGTAAGGATGGGTCTTAATCTAATATGGCTGAAGTCCTTTTAAGCAAAGGAGGAGAAGCCATGGTGAGCAGCCAGAAGGTAGAGGCCAATAAAACCCAGAAGAAACTGCTGCCACATTTATGTAATGAGATAGAAAAGCTATGACCAAGGATCATGTGAAGCCAGCCTCAGAATACCAGAGACTTTGGGAAGAAAGCAGTGCTTTGCTAGTGTCTTGACTTTGAGCTTCTCCTAGCCTCAAAACCAAGAGCAAATAAATTCCTGTCATTTAAACTAATCATTATATGGTATTTGTTTTATCAGCTAGGAAACTAAGATACCTACTATGTTCATTATAAGAGTTTATTCAACTACATTTATCTTTGGATTCTGTAAAATGGCATTGTTTAATTTGAAAAAAAAAAATAATCTTGTCACGATGAACACCTGCACATTCCTGGTTCCTTTTTCCTTTTCTCATCTAAACAGTTTACAGACCTGCCATTTTGTAGAACACTGCTGTATTCTTTACAAAGAGATTAAGCCAAATGTGTTTGCTCCATTTCTGGTGAAGTTACACATGAGGTGAAGTGTGTAAGTTACTCTTATGGGCCAGCGTTTTGAAGTAACAACAAAAATAGAGAACCAGATAAGTCAAATACAGACCCACTCGATCTCTTCTCAGGAAAATATACAGATACGTTTTTTCTTGAAATGCATTTGCCTTGAACATCTTCTTACAGAAGGCGTAGAATAATGCTGAGTTAACTCATATATAAAAGCTGCCCATGACTGGGCTGAGTGGAATGAGCTTGCCTACCATTTGATGCATTTTGTCCTTCAGAGTCAGATGGGTCTATGGCTCTCCATACCCTTAGAATTTGAAGTTCCCCTGGGCGTCGAGCCCAGTCACAACATTTTATTGACGTCTGCTCTTTCATTGTTTTACTCTTCCTGCATCCTTATTCTAGCATCTTAATACCACTTCCCAATGAACTCACTGAACCCAAGTCCTTGTCTCAGGCTCACTTTTCAATGCCATCCAAACAAGACCATCTCCATTCTTATCTAATTGCCAGCTAATGCCCTGGATCATTTAAAAATTAAGTGATGGAGAATCAATACAATTGGCTCAGGTCTTGCTTAGTGTTTGCATATTCTATCTATATCCTTTTTGGCTTCAGTTTTAGCTTTAATAACCTAGTTTCTATTTTACCAGTTCAAGCCAACTTTAATTCTGGGCCACAGAAAAGAAGCAGAACAGAAGCTGCTTAAAGAAAAAAAAAATCAAAAAAAAGGGATAATCTTTTAGGGATTCTTCCTCTTATGAACAAGCCACGTGGGAGGCAGCCCCCCCCCCCCATAACTTTCCAATATGAAGAGGGCCTGTACCAACCTTGATCCACTTGGAGTTTGTTTTGTTATTTGTTCCACATCCATTGCTTATTTTGTCTCCAAATATTACAGCTGCTTTAGCACTTTCATTTTAGTTTCTTAGTTAAGTACTCTTTTACAAAAGAAATTTGTGGTTCCTGTGCATACTGTATCTTGACCTCTATTTCCAGTATAGCTTGATACAATTACTAGTTGTGAACCTCTATTTTAGGTTCAGGGATGTCACTCCTAAGAAGTGTTGCTATGAGACAGGATTACTTTTCTGGAGATCTAAGGAATATCCTAGTGAAGTTTAACAAAATGAGTCTCTTTTGTGGCAACAAAATTGGAGGGTTTTAATGCTTCTTTTGGATCTCTGCATTGGAGACCAGTATTTCAGGAGTAAAGCTGCATGAAATCCCTTCATAGGGTAGAAGAAAGAACATCAAGCCATAGATTTTACCTTAAAATAACCAGTACACTAAACATTTTCCTTGACTCTGGTGGTATTAATGCTGTGAGTCAGCTGTACAAGCCCTTGATGACAACAAAGTTTAGAAATTTCAGTTAGGAGAGGAAAGTATCCTATGCCCACCTTTACAAAACATTGTCCACATTATACAAGCTTGCCAGAGAGTACTGTCTGTTGGAAACACAGGAATCCTCATTGTTGCCTTTTGGAACTATACGAAGGTGTGGATTTAGATAAGATCAAGACCAAAATCCAATGCATAACAATCTAAAAGAGTGAGCTAGGGATGATAGAAAACCCCCATTTCTCTTGCCTTCTAAATGAAAAAACCGATATCTGGATGAAGAAACATCAGAGCTCAGTCTGAACCTTCCACTGGAGAGGAACATAAGCATCATTTTGAGTTCCAATGTCCCTGACTTACAGACCCTCTATATGGAGATAAATGGAATTAATAAGACTTTAGAATATTGACATCTGGAATCAACTCCATTTTCTCTCCCCCCACTAGGTTAGATGTAGTTTCCTGAACATTCATTGCACAAATGCTAACATATCCTAAAATCTTAGTTGCTGTTTATAACTCTTTTCTTTTGGTCTCTCCAGGTTTAATTATGTATCATCACAAAAAATACATTCATGTTGAAGATGAAAAAATGATTACATATTAAGACATCAGATTCTAACAGTCCATGAAATAAGTTGGACTTTATGATTTTAAATCAGTAAAATTATGATAATCTGTATCACCCATGATTAATCACCTAGTGACACAGTTTCAACTTACTCTATAAAATACAACTCACACCAACTTTTGAGATAATGTCCTTAGTGTAGAACTACTCTATAGGAGCCTGACACATAGTAGGTGCTCATGTTTAAGCAAATAACTTAAACATGGTTTAAGCAGACTATTTAAGTAATAACCAGCAGAGGAGTTTATCCAGCCATCACCTGCCTAAGGAATGGATCCACACCACAGATACTATGGCACTGATTCTGTTCAGTACCCGCTCCTGCTCAGGGCATGGTAGACACACTACAGAAGAAAAAAGGCAATGAGCCAGAAGTACATTTGCCTAAAACACGTCAGAAGGTTACCTTGAGGGCCCCATCATTCCCTACTTCCCCTTGAAGCCAAGATATTCCCAGCTAACAAGCAAATCTGTCAGATTCCCTCTTTTACGTGTGCTCTGCAGGGTTATAGAAGAATAGTATGGTGAATGGGGCCCTGCTTCCTCATACCCCCTGATTTTAGCACAACCGTGGAGAGTTTCATGCCCCTTTCCTGTGTCCTTAGTGGTACCCTGCAGCTTCTTTCTACTTTGTTGCTTTAGGACTGTCTCTGAGACCATAAAATTCTGCTCACTTTGCTCACAGGTACAACCAGAAAGTTCAGGAGCATCAATCAATGGATAATTTGAGCAGGTTTGTTTTCTTTGTCTTTCAATGGGAGTCTAAGGTGTGTTCCACATGGCTCCTAGAAGGATCACCAGTAGGATGGAACCCCAGTTGTCCACAGTGGCAATCAGCTCATCAACACTGCTCTTCTTGGATTTTTTCCCCCTCTCCTGCCACACTGGTCCCCCTCCCTCATCTCTATTTCCTGGAGAAACTCCTCCTAGTAAAACAACATGCACCCAAGTTCTGTCCTGGGTTCTGTTCCTCGGGGACCCAAACTAAGACAAAGGTTTTTATGCCCCACAGTTAATGGCTCTTTTTGACTTCACATACAAGAAGAACTTCAAGTAAAGAATTTATGCATTACCTCATCAGGCAATAAATTGCCAAGTCAGAAAAATACTGACAAATGTAAATTAAAAGTTCATTAAGTAACTTCAAACTTGATAGTCATGGATCCCACTGCCTTTAATAACATTTTTTTCTTTGCAAATCCTGCAAATCTTTTATAAATTATACAATTTAAAATAAATACAATGCAATTTATTGTTTATAGCTAAGATATTAATCTTTAATACAAGCTTCAGGTTTTGGAATACTTTTGGTATTCCTTCATTTTGGAAGTTCTATGAACCTTCCAATACTTGGCATCTGTCAAGTCTGAGGTCCTGCCCCTAGCTGAGTCACTCAACAGAGAGGAAGTTCCATCATCAGGAAGAAGCGCAATTCATTATTAGGATCTCACATGGAACTTTGCATAAAGAATATACCAACGCCCTTTCTTATACATGGAAACCTCTTTCCAGGTCAGTTTTATACTCACTTTGACTGCTCCCGAGGTAGTCACCTCAGTGAAACGTAAAGCTATTTTTTTTTTTTTTTTGGCACAACATCACAAGATGAATGGACCACTTCCTACCTCTTGTCTCCCCAAAGTCTTCCTGAAATTAAGATGCTGCTGGGATGCCATTCTTTGTGAACATACTGCTGCTTAGTTGAGTTTTCAGGTAAACTTGTATCTTTGGATTTCCCATATTTCCTGGAATGAATGATAGATTCTAGCCCAGAGGTAAATGGGTAGGGAAGACCTGAAGGGTGGAGTAATTTGGGGTAGATTAGTAGCAGTACTTTACTTCCCTCCTTGATAAAACTGAGATGCCATCTACCAGAGGGTCATTGTAAAGGATTAAAAAGAATGCGTAGTATGACACTTGGAACGTGGTTTTTTCTTGGCACCTGTTATACTTTAAAATACTACAAAGAACCCCCAGTCTGAAGTGTCATCATGAAGGTTTGCATGGGTTTGGCACCTGGATGGTAGAAAATGAATCTCTAGACGTGAGCTCAAGTAGAAACATATTCAGCTGCAGGGAGAGGTAGAGAATTTCAACTTATTTCACAGACCTACATGTGTTGGTTGGGGTGGAAGATCTGTTAATGGATTAGACATGTATAAAATCATATATGTGGCAGATACTTTAGCACAACTGACTAAGCCAGTTTTCAAATTGCTCAAACTTTATGTGAGTTTATGGGGATGTTAGTTCCCTAAATGCTATGGATTTGGTTCACCATATGTTTGATTTAAAGTGATATCATTTGAAGATCATTTAAGCCTCTGGGGAAAACAGGGAGGTTTGGAAGTTCAGAATGCCTGACATTTAGTTTTGCTGTTATTATCAGAGTCCCCAGTTAATTCATGCTCCAGAGAGCCTTTGACACCCTGAAGGTAGTGGTTTATCTTTTCAACTCACATTTATGTGATGCCTCAAGGATAGACCCAAGATGCTTTTCCATACTGTTTGTCCTTGCAGACAGAGAGATACACAGGCCGATAGAAAGAAAATTAAACTTGAGGTCTTAATATGGACCCAGGACACTATGTCTGAAAGTAAATGCTTCCTTTCCCTTATAGGTCATATAAATAAACTGCATTGTATCCATTTAAACTCTACATTTAACATTTTAATCCTTGAAAAAGCCTTTTGTGATAACTGTTTTGGTGTTTGTTGTTGACGGTGTACTGGGAATCTCAGATATCATCCTCTGTCCTCTCTTCTATCAGTTTCTCCTTCATCATGGTGCTTTCTGCCTAATTATTTTCCTCAGTTAAGAGAGTTTGTGAAATTTCTCAGTGAAATTCAAGGCTTTATTATGTTGACACAACCAGCTCCATTCTTCCTTCTCATTTCAGTGTCTCCTACCATTTGCCTGACAGGCCATAAACTTGTATCATTCACACAATGAATGTTATGAGCACATGAAACTGACTCTCCTAGGTTCCTATTGTCCTGATGTTAGTAAGAGAACCATGCAGATGAAAAGATAGGGTTCCTTTCTGCATGCTGGAATTCTTCACTTTCCCCAAATAAGGTGACTCAAATGTTAGTTTTCTACTTGAAATACTGGAAATCATTATGATGAGCCTGTAGAAATCATGGAGAAGGATAACAAAACCTGCAAGGATCTTTCCTTTAACTTCAAACAGTGTTAAGAATACTCATAAAAGGGGGCAAGATGGCAGCATAGTGAGTTGAGGATTTGGTTTGTCCTGCAGAGCAGCTAGTAAATAGCCAGGAACAGTACAGAACAAGTGCTGGGGGTGGGGTGGGGGGGAATATCAGTGACCAGATACACAGCATACACCAGACTGGACCAGGTGGAATGACTGAGGCCCCACCCAGAACGGTAAGTCCCCCAAGCCTCAGAGGCCAGAGTCCCTCTCTCACTGGCATGGCAGGCTGGTTCCCTGAGGGAAAAAGAAACAGACTTTACTAGCAGCAAGGGCTTAACTCAATCAAGCTCCAATTACAGACTTAATTGACAAATTCTGACTACTGAAAGTAGGCCCCCAGCACAGATAAATCTGGAATAAGCACTAAAAGCACTAGGGGTTTTTACCCCAGCAGAGGGGTAGAGCTGATGGGGAAAAACAAAACAAAACAGAGGCTTTTTGAGTTGGACAGCACAAAATACCAGAAATGAGCAGGACTCCAAGAGCCTGGAGATAATAGAGCCAAATATGAATTTAAGCTCTTGACTGAAAAACCAGAGAAGTAGGGGAAAATCTATTTTTTCCTTTTGTTTTTTTCTATTTCTTAACAGCTAGAAGTGGAAACACTCTCAGGCTCCAGCACTGCTGCAGGCAAGGGTGGAATTAAGTTTGTCTGAGAGACAAAGTAAGTAGTTAGGTGAAAAGAGTTAATTCCCTAAATGATGTATCTTTCTCAAGAGAAAGGTGGGGTCCAGCTCAAGTGGAACCCCTCCTTCAAGGAATTCGGGCCCCAGGGACTGGAAAACTGAAGCAATTAATACCATCCTACAACCTCACTTCTGTGTCAATCATGCACCAGCAGGGAGAGCCTGCTAAAATTAAAGGCACCACATCACTTTAAGCTGGTGGGAAGCTATGGGCAGACAAACACCACATGCTAGACAGGAGAGGAAAAGCACAGACTCTAGGGGCTTCATAGGAAAGTCTGACAATCTGCTGGGTCTCACCTCAGAAAAAACTGATGCTAGCTACTCTTTCCTCCTGAGATGTGGGCCTGTCTGGTCTGGGAAAATCTGACAGGGGTCTATAATATCTGATGAGTCCCTCCTTAAAAAAATAAAGGCTCCATGTAGGCAGGTAAGAAACAGAGAAACAAGAACTGAAAAATTCTGATCAGTTAAATAGAGCTCAAGCTAGAGGTCTAGAATTAGTTGAACAAATGTCAAAGAACAGATAGATAACAAAGCCATTCAGCAAGAAAACCCTAGGTAAAAAAATGAAAACAACCTCCAGAATAAAGTAATGAGGGAAATCAAATGCCTAGATACCAGCAAAAAAATAATGAGTCATATTAGTAAAATTGAAAATGTGGCCCAGTCAAAGGAACAAACCGACACGTCAAATGAGATATAGGAGTTGAAACAACTAATTCAGGATGTTAAAATGGACATGGGTAATCTTACTAAAAATCAACTCAATGAATTGAAGTTGAGAGAGAATATAAAAAAGACAATGGGTGAACAAAAAGAAGAACTCAAAATGTTTGGAAAAACAAATCACAGTAATTATGGGAATGAAAGGCAAAATAGAAGAGATAAAAAAGAATGTAAACCTACAACAATAGATTTGAAAGGGCAAAAGAAAGGATTAGTGAACTAGAGGACTGGAGGTCTGAAATCTGATGAACAAAAGAAAATATAGGAAAAATAATGGAAAAATATGAGCAGTGTCTCAGAGAATTGGATGGCAACATGAAATGCATGGGTATACATGTTGTGGATGTCCCAGAAACAGAAGAGAAGGGAAAAGGAGGAGAAAGGTTAATGGAGGAAATAATCACTGAAAATTTCCCATCTCTTATGAAAGATATAAAATTATAGACCCAAGAAGTGCAGCGTACTCCAAACAGAATAGATCCAAATGGACACACTCAAAGATACTTACTAATCAGGTTATCAAATGTCAAAGAGAGAGAGAATTTTGAAAGCAGCAAGAGAAAAGCAATCCATCAGAAAGAAGGGAAACCCAATAAAATTATGTGTAGATTTCTCAGCAGAAGCCATAGAGGTGAGAAGGTATGATATATTTAAGATTCTAAAAGAGAAAAACTGCCAACCAAGAATTCTATATCCAGCAAAATTGATCTTCAAAATGAGGGGTAGAGTAAAATATTTTCAGACAAGCAATCACTGAGATAATTTGTAACTAAGAGACCATCTCTGCAAGAAATACTAAAGCGAGCACTACAGTCAGATAGGAAAAGGCAGGGGAGAGAGGTCTATAGAAGAGTGTAGAAATGATGACTATCAGTAAAGGTAAAAAGAGAAAAAAACAATTAGATATTACATATAAAATTCAAAAGACAAAATGGTAGAAGAAAGTATTACCTTTATAGTAATAACGTTAAATATTAATGGATTAAACTCCTCAATCAAAACATAGACTGTTAAAATGGATTAAAAAACAGGACCCATCTATATGCTGTCTATAGGAGGTTCATTTTACATCCAAGGACAAAAATAGGTTGAAATTGAAAGGTTGGAAAAAGATATTTCATGCAAACAACAATCAGAAAAGAGCAGGAGTAGCTATACTAATGTCAGACAAATTAGATTTCAAATGTAAAACAATTAAGAGAGACAAAGAAGGACATTAGGTATTAATAAAAGAAACAATTCAACAAGAAGATGTAACAATCATAAATATTTATGCACCGAGTCAGAGTTCTCAGCATTATTTACGATAGCCAAGAGATAGAAACAGCCCAAATGTCCATCAATGAATGAGTGGCTAAAAAAGCTGTGGTATATACATATGATAGAATATTATGCAGCTATAAAGTTATAAGCAGAATAACTGTTATGAAGCATGTAACAATGTGAATGAATCTTGAGGAAATTATGTTGAGTGAAATTAGTCAGAAATAAAGGACAAAAACAGTATGGTCTCACTAATATGAACTAACAACGAGTGAATTTTGAGAACTGAAGTTAAGAACAGGTAAGAGCAGGTAATCAGGAGATAGAAATAAGGCAAAGATTGGGCATTTGCGGCTGAAGGAATACTGACTGTGCAACAGGACTGATTGTAAAAATTCTGAAATGGATAACACAATACTACCTGATTGTAGCACATTAATTCAAATATATTGAATGAAGTTTAATGTTAGTATGATTGAGGGAGAAGGGCTGGGGGCACCAATGAAACGAGAAAGAAAGATAGAGGATAAAGACTACAACAGTATAATTTAGAAATGCCTAGATTGGACAACGATGGTAATTAAATGTACAAATAAAAAAATGTTTTTGCATGAGGGAGAACAAATAAATGTCAACATTGCAGGGTGTTGAAAATGGATGATATATGGGAAAAAGTACCATCAATGTAGGCTAGGGTCTTTAGTCAACAGTAATGTTGTAATATGCTTCCACTGAATGTAACAAAGGCATTGTGCAAAAACTAAATGTCAACAGGTTGGGGGGCATGGGGGAGGGATATTAATTCTTTGTAGAAGAAAAGGAAATGTCTTCATATAGATTATGGTGGTGAAGGCATGTTTGCACACTTAGGTTAATTGTATGATGTCTGAATAAAACTATTTAAAAATGAACAGAGAGAAACAAGTGCTAGAGAAAATGTGGAGAAAGAGATGGACCTATTAGCTATTGGTAGGGAAATTGAGAGGTGCAGCCCTTTGGAGGGCAGTGTGGTGGTTCCACAAAAGGCTAGGAATGGGGTTGCCATATGTTCTAGTTTGCTAGTTGCTGGAATGTGATATAGCAGAAATGAAGTAGCTTTTAAAAAGAGGAATTTAATAAGTTGCAACTTTACAGTTTTAAATCCGTGAAAACGTCCAAATTAAAGCAAGGCTATAGAAATGTCCAATCTAAGGCATCCAGAGAAAGATGCTTTGGTTCTACAAGGCTAATGATTTTCGAGGTTTCTCTTTCAACTTGAAAGGCATATGGCAGCATAGTGACATCTGCTAGCTTTCTCTCCAGGCCTCTTGTTTCATGAAGCTCATCCACGGACATTTTCCTTATTCATCTCCAAATGTTGCTGGCTGTGTGGCTGTAAAATTTTTCTCAAAATGATTCTCTCTTAAAGGGCTCCAGTGAGCAGCCCCACCTTGAATGGATGGAGACACATCTGCATGAAAACCATCTAATCAAAGTTACCACCCAAAATTGGGTGGGTCACATCTCCATGAATAATCAAAAAGCTCCCACCCAGCAATATTGAATGAGGATTAAAGGGCATGACTTTTCTGGGGCCCACCACAGATTCAAACTGGCACTGCAAATGATCCTGAAACCCTATTGTTCAGTTATACCGGGAGGAACTGAGTGTACAGACATGGATGGATATTTGCACACTGATGCTTATAGCGGCAATGTTTGCAATTCATAATGGATGGAAGTGGTCTAAGCTACAAAGACTGAGAAATGGAAGGGGGAACTATAGTATATACATACAATGGACTACTGAGCAGCCACAAGAAGGAATGAAGTTGTGAGGCATGCAGTTAGGTATCTGAATCTTAAGGACGGTATGTTGAATGAAATGTCAGGAAAAAAGAAGACAAATGTTATCATGCTTTAATCATATGGACTAAGTATAATATAAAAACTCAGTGAACTGAAGTCAATAGCATGGGTTATCAGTTGGGGCCTATTGTAAAGAGTCCTAGATTGTAAACTCTCACAGCAGTCACATATGTTCAGGAGTTGTAACTGTTATTTCTAAATTCTGAGATACTGAGCTATTTTTATATAACCTGGTAATTCCCAGAAACTTTAGGTATTTATATGATGCCTGAGACTTACAGTTGGAGCTCTGAAACTATTAATGGCAGCAGTACCCCATAAGGGAGCTGTTTAACAAGTTGAAAAAGTGATGAGACTTTGAGTAGAGATATGAATTGAATAAAACTGATCTGGATAGTGCTAAGGTGAATCATAGTACAGGGTAAAGGATGATATTGTCCATATTTTAAAGCTTCAACTTCTGTATAAGACTAAAGGGAGAGATGTTTATTTGGTGCAAAATCTATATTTTGGGTAGTGCATTACCTAATTTAACTTGTATGGTCAGTTTAGTTAACACCGTAAGTACATGGTATCCTGAATAGGGCATGAGATTTTGTTGGTTTGTCCGGGTTAATGTAATGCTCTGCTATATCCAAGAGTAATATGGGCAGTGAATAAAGAAGTTTTGCAAAGTTCCCTTGGGGGACTGGGGAGAAAGAGGAAATATTCAACTTCCCCATTTGGAGAATTCCTGATATTCCCACAAGTAGTGGGAACAACCAAATCAATAGGCCGAAATCTTGGGATTTGCCCCTATAAAACTTATTCCTACAAAGGATAGGCCAAGCCTATTTAAAATAGGCCAAAGAGTCACCCCCACAGAACCTCTTTTGTTGCTCAGATGTGGCCTCTCTTTCTAAGCCAACTTGGCAGGTGAACTCAGTGCCCTCCCCCCATGTGAGATATGACTCCCAGGGGTATAAATCTCCCTGGCAACATGAGACAGAACTGGGATGAGCTGGGACCCAGAATCAAGGGATTGAGAAAGCTTTCTTGACCAAAAGGAGGAAGAGAAAAATGAGACAAAATAAAGTTTCAGTGACTGAGAGATTTTAAATAGAGTAGAGAGGTTATCCTGAAAGTTATTGCATATCTTTTTAGTATATGATGTATTGGAATGGCTGGAGGGAAGTATCTGACACTGTTGAGCTGTGTTCCAGTAGCCTTGATTCTTGAAAACGATTGTATAAGGATATAACTTTTACACTGTGACTGTGTGATTGTGTAGACCTTGTGTCTATTGCTCCTTTTATCTAGGGTATGGAAGATGAGTAAAAAAAAATATGGATAGGGCAGTGCAGCAGTGGCTCAGTGGCAGAATTCTTGTCTGCCATGCCAGAGACCCAGATTCGATTCCTGATGCCTGCCCTTGCCAACAAAACAAAACAAGGAAATAAAAAATATGGATAACAAATAAATAATAGGTGGATAAGGAGTAAAATAAATTTTGTAGATGGAAATACTAGTTGTCAATGAGAGGGCAGGGTAAGGGGTATGGTATGTATGCATTTTTTATTTTTTCGTTTTATTTCTTTTTCTGGAGTGATACAGATGTTCTAAAACATGATCATGGTGATGAATACACAACTGTGTGATGATATTGTGAGCCATTGATTATATACCATGTATGGAATGTATGCGTGTGAAGATTTGTCAATAAAAATGTTTTTTAAAAAGAATACTCTTAAGAAATTTGTATTACCATTGCTACTGACCCAAAGCTAAAAATGGTACAAAGGTTTAAAAGAAAAAAATTAAATCCCACTTGAGATATGGTGGGTAGTACTGGTAGAGCTCCCTTGAAATAAGCAGAAGATTGGTGGTCATTGTGCTGAATGGCATTGGGCTGGTGGCATGATTGCCTTTTATAAGATCTCAGGAAAAGGGGCTGCAATCAGAATAATGAGCAATCTCTAACTTTTCCATGAACTAAAAGTGAAAAGAAGTTATTTTAGACTGCAATATAGATGCTGCCTCTTTGAGAAGCTTTAAGTAGATTTCTTGGTCATGCTTCCCTTGCAATGCACAGTTCTGTTCAGAAAATGTTTCTATAGCTTGCCTCTGTCACATTAATCAGAAGCTTTCTGCTATTTTGGGTTTAGCTGTCAAGTTGTGTAAGCACTCCTCAGGGCACACTGCCTGCTTCTTATGGCCCCTAGCCTTTAGGCAAAGGAGTGCTTTAGGAAGAGTACAAAGTATTCTCCACCTACACACTATATGTATAGACTGATCTATACACTGTTTGTGTTGACAGGAATAATGGAGATATTTCATTTCCAGATTCAACAATTTTTGATAGAAGCTTATGGATACTACCTTCCTTGACAATATGTCTGAAGAATTTATTTCTCAGGTAACCACTGGATATTCCAAAGCCCATGCCTTAATGTTCCACACCTCCAATCCTCTTAGAGGATTCACTCCACCCCTCAACTTTGATAGCTTTAGCACCTCCCTGAGGTGAACAGTGGGATTAAGGAGGCTACAGTATGAAGTCACTGTGAATCAGCCTCATCTTCGACCCTATCCTTTAGCTCTAAGGATGTGCCCAGTAGGCTGCTTTTCAGCTGAACTCCCAGTGCAAGCAAAGGAACATGTGACTGAATTGAGTATCAGGAGAAAAATAAATTTAGTCTATGTGGATATAGGTTCAGGGTATTCCTGAAAAAGAGAACCTAAGGAAGTCATGCTCTCTACCCATATTGGGTCAGATTGTATGGTACTCCAAACAAGGGCAAGTGGCACATATTGCAGTAAGATCCTTGTTGGTGAATGAATTATGTCTCCTGCAAAAGGCACGTGCAAGTCTTTACCTCCGGTCAGTCTTGTGGATGTGAACCAGTTAGTAGAGAGGACTTTTGAAGATGTCATTAGTTAGACAATGTGGACAAACTGAATGAGGGTGGGCCTTAATCCAATATGGCTATAGTCCCTATAAGCAAAGAAAATTGGACATGGAAGTAGAAAGCCAGAGGAGACAGAGATCAGCATGTGACAGAGGCAGAGATGCATCTACTCCCCAAGGATGCAAACCACCACTGGCAAACCAGAACGCTATAGTCTCTGGGAGAAAGCACGGCCTGGTGATGCCTTGATTTTAGACTTGCTAGCCTCCAAAACCGTGTGACAACAAATTCTTGTTTATTAAGCCAACCCATTAGCTGTATTTTTCATAGCAGAGGCCCTGGTAGACTAATACAGTCTTAAATCTTGAGACACAAGGCTGGAAGCAAAATCCAATACATGAAAATACTGGTCTTTGGATAGTTGGGTCAGTTTGTTATAGCTATGTGAGAGTGGCAGCCTCAACAAACATCTGTCTATATCAGATCCCACCTTTTAGATGTGCTAGCTAATCAACATTGCTTGTAAGATGGCTCAGGAACTAGACTATTTAAATACAAGGACTGTCATCTACAGTTACATAAAATTCAGCAATGCATTTCTCTATGAAGGTCTCTTGATGAAGACTGATGGTTTTGGCTTTGCAACAGTGAGACAAAGACCTTCTCCTGAAGTGATTCTCAGCAGGTGGAATGGCCTATTTGATCTGTTTTCTGGATGTCCTCAGAGAGGGTTCTAATTGTGGGGTCATCTACCAGTTTGTTTGTTCTGGTTCTTTACTACTTCTTTGGCATTGTGTTATATAAGCTTATGCTGCAGAAGTTGCCTCTCTTACATATCTGGCAAGGACAGATCATTTTCATGGTGAGCCAAAGCTTTCATCCTTCCAGGTACTAGTAAATGATACTATAACAGTATCCAAAGCAGTGAAGGAGCTTGCAGCAAACTGTGTTAAGAAAGTTAAGGAAGAGTGGTCTCACTCCTTCCAAATTCTGTCTTCCTTTAAACTGTCCCTTTGTCAAAAAATAAATAAAGATAAATAAAAAATAAAAAACATCTACTGTGCTTCTGAGGCATTCCTGCACTGAGCTGTCTTCACTGAAGTTTTAATGCTGGTACACTTACAGACTGCCTCTCCTACTCAGGTTGTACACGGGTACCCGCCCTCAGGCTGCCAGGGGAAGAATGGAGGGTCTCAGACAGATACCACTTTTCAACTCCCTTTCCATAGGAATAGAGAACTTACTTACAGAGACATTGCTTTAAGGATATCTACTGTTGTCTTCTGGAAGACTCATAGGGTCATAACATAATGCTATGTTTCTACCCTTTATATCTCTGGGAAGGGAAAGCCATTTGCAATGCCTGTTTGTTCTGTTCCTTTCTCTCCCTGAGCATGAGCCGATCTGCTCCAGATGTACAAATGAATGCTGATAAACTATATCAAATGGTGCTATCTGTTATCTAAATGAGCATTTGGGGGGCAAGAAATCAAAGCACTTGGAAAGAATGTTGTGAAGACTTTTTAAGTAAAAGGGGCAGGCTGTCTGCCTTCTGAGTGGAGCAATACCTTTTGTAAACCAGCCCTTTAGGAATGCTTAACACAGAAAGGACTTTTCTTCCAGGAGATAAGAACAGTGAACCAAAGATAAAGTTTTACAAATAATGTACTAGGTAGCCAGTGTATCTGGACTTCAGCTAACTGATAGAACCCACTTTTGTACTATGACACTTGTCTTGCAAAGCCCCATGAGGGTTCCAGAGCATTGGGAGGAAGTTCCAGGTGAGACAGTTGAACGACCCCCCTGTCTTTCTCTTCTCAGAAGAAGAGAGTGAGGGACATCAAGTCAAAGCTGTCCTTCAGTCTCTGTGCCATTGAACAGGGTCATAGAAGCTTGATTTATCACTTATCCTTGCAGAGCTGACCTTGTCTTTCCAAATGTAATGAGAAAGTTTTTTTTTTTTAAATAATTGGGGTTCTGCTTTATTGCTCCCAACAAATGCTGTTTGCTCGCTATTTCATTCTTTAAAGGTAAACTGATTCTGACTTCAGCAGGAAAAATGAAAGCCAGAAGAAAGAATGACATCTTCAACAACCTGAAAGAATAACTGCCAGATGGTTCTATACTCAGGGAAACATCTTTAAGAATAGAGGCGAAATAAAGACATTTTTAGAGAAACAAAACAATTTTGCCACATGCAGACCTGCACTAAGTGAGATTTTAAAGGTTGTTCTTCAAAATGAAGGAAAGTAATACCAGATGGAAGATCAGATATGGGAAGAAGAGATGAACCAAAAATTTGATAAGAGGAATAATAATTAAAATAATTATTTCTGTCAGAGTTTAATATATGCAATACCCAATTACCTTAAATCAGAAAGGATTAAATGGAGATCAGATATTCGTGTAAGATAATATAAAGACTTTAAATAAAAGTGAACTGTTAATTGATGCAGTTTTTTTATTGTGGTGAACTAGTCCTAACATAATATTAATAGTTTTAAAGTACACAGATCAGTGGCATTTAGTACATCACAGTGTGTGCAACCATCAACTTTATCAGAACATTTTCTGATCAAAAAATGAAAAGTATGATCAAATATTTTCATCACCCCAGATGACTAGCTATTAAGCAGTCATTCCCTGTTCTCCCTTGTCCCTGGTAACTGTCAAAATGCTTTCTGTCTTCATGTACTTATCTATCCTGGATATTTCATATAAATGGAACCATACAATATATGACCTTTTGTGTCTGACTTCTTTTATTTGGCACAATGTTTTCCAGGTTTATCCATGTTGTAGCATATACCAATACTTAATTTGCTTTTATGACTGAATGATATTCCACTGTGTGGATATACCACATTTTGTTTATCTGTTCACCAGTTGATGGACATTTTGGTTATTTCCAGTTTGGCTATTATAAACAGTAGTGCTATAAACATTCACATACAAGTATTTGTTTGAACACCTGTTAAAATTTTGCAGGTGATATACCTAAGAGTGGAATTGCATGGTCACATGGTAATTCTGTATTTAACTTTCTAAGAAAGTGCCAAACTGTTTTCACAAGGATTGTACCATTTCACATTTCTACCAATAGTGTAAGAGGTTTCCACTTTCCTCCCATTCTTTTTTTATTAGGTCGAGGAAGTTCCCTGCTATTCGTAGTTTGTTGAATGTTTTCATCATAAAAGAGTGTTGGATTTTGTCAAATGCTTTTTTAATGCGTTAATTGAGATAATCATGTTTGTGCTTCTTAATATGCTGCTGGATTTGGTTTGCTAGTATTTTGTTGAGGATTTGTGCATCTATATTCATAAATGATATTAGTCTGTAGTTTTCTTTTTTGAGGGATCACGTTATCTAGCTTTGATATCAGGGTAATGCTGGCCTCATAAAATAGGTGTCCTCTTCTAATTTTTGAAATAGTTGTGAAAAAGATTGGTATTAGTTTTTCTTTAAATGTTTGGTAGAATTTACTTGTGATGCCATCTAGTCCTGGGTTTTCTTTGTAGGGAAGATTTTACTTATTAAAATCTCTTTACTTGTTATAGGTCTGTTTAAAATTTTGATTCCTTCTTTAGTTGCTTTTCGTAATTTCTGTGTTTTTGAAATTTGTCCATTTCATCTATATCTATATCTATAATTTGCTACTATGCATTTATTTGTTCATAGTAATGTCCCCATTATCATTTCTGATTTTAGTAGTTTGAGTTTTCTCTTTTTTTCACTTCATCAGTCTAACTAAAAGTTTATCAATATTGTTGAACGTTTCAAAATGAACTAACTTTTGGTTTTGTTGATTTTCTCTATTGTTTGTCTATTCTTTATTTGTTTACCTCTATTCCAATTTTACTGTTACCTTATTTCTGTTAGCTTTGTCTTAACTTGCTATTCTTTTTTTTCTATGTAATTCCTTAAGGTGTAAAGTTATTATTGATTGGGGGGGTTTCTTCTTTTTCAATGTAAAGGTTTGTTGGTATACATTTCCCTGCAATATTGCTCTTATTGCATCCCATAATTTTGGTGGGTTGTGCTTTTTTTTTCTTTTTCAAATTTTCAAAGTATTTTCTAATTTTAGCTATAATGTCTTTTTTGGCCCATTGGTTGATTAAGAGTATTTTGTTTAATTTCCATAGATTTGTGCATTTTCCAGTCCTCCTTATATTATTGCTTTCTAGTTTAATTGTTTTCAGAGAATATATTTTTAATGATTTCAGTATTTCAAAATTTTATTAAGGCTAGTTTTGTGACCTAAAATAGTGTCTCCTAATGAACGTACTATATGCACTCAAGAAAAAGTGTAATATGTGGTTGTTGAGTGGAGTATTCTATATATATTTGTTAGGTCTAACTGTGGTAATGTGCTGTTCAAGTCTTTTATTCCTTATTCATCTTTTGTCTAGTTGTTCTATCCATTAATGAAAGTGGTGTATTGAAATCTCCAAATATTATTGTAGAACTGTGTATTTCTCCCTTCAGTTCTGGCAGTCTTTGCTTCATTTGTTTGGGACTCTGCTGTTAGTTGCACACACATTTATAATTATAATATCTTCTTGATGGATTGATTGATCTTTTTATCAATATATAATGTCCTTATTTATCTCTTGTAACAATTTTTGACTTAAAGTCTATTCTGTCTGAATCTAGTATAATCATCTAGCTCTCTTGGTTACCATCTGTGTGGTATATCTTTACCCCTCCTTTCACTTTCAACCTATTTGCATATTTAGATAGAAAGTGAGTATCTTGTAGATGTACATAGTTGCACCATGCTTTTTATCCATTTCTGCCAATCTTTGCCTTTTAATTGGAGAATTGCATCCATTTGCTTTTTTTTAAAATTTGCATATGGGCAGGAGGCACCAGGGATCGAACTCCAGACCTTCAGCACGGCAGGTCGGAGCTCTGCCTGCTGAGCCACGGCAGCCACCCTGCATCCATTTGCTTTTAAAGGAGTTACTGATAAGGATCTCAAATATACTATTTTGATTGCCTTCTTATTCTTTTTTCTATATTTTTTAAGTGCTGATTTTTCCCCTACTGATTGGTTATCCTGTTATGGTAGATTGAATTATGTGCCAAATTTAGACATGTTCTTAATTTTAATTTGCACTTGTGTAGGTGAGAACTCATTGTAAATAGGACCTCTTGAAGATGTTATTTTAATTAAAGGTGTGGCCCAACTGTATGAGGTGGATCTTAATTGGATTACTGGAGGTCTTATAAGAGAAAGCCACAGAAAGAAGCTAGAAGTCAACAGGAATACAGAAAGAGAAGAGAGGGCATCACCATGTGATGACAAGAAGCAGCGATACAAGCCTAGGAAACCCAAATTTGCTAGCAGCCAGCACCAAATTGTATAGATATGGGAAGAAAGCATCACCTTGCTGATGGCCTGAT
Source organism: Myrmecophaga tridactyla (assembly GCA_004026745.1). Taxonomy (NCBI): domain Eukaryota; kingdom Metazoa; phylum Chordata; class Mammalia; order Pilosa; family Myrmecophagidae; genus Myrmecophaga; species Myrmecophaga tridactyla. Next base: position 71,559 of record PVIY010003021.1, read on the forward strand.
TTTGAAAATCTGCTACCCTCAATACCATGAGCCAATAAAATCCTGATGTTGAGGACAGTCCATTGTTTTATTTGTTATAGCATTCTGGAAAACTAAGACACCTGGAGCTTAAAATTAACATCTTAACATTATAAAAATCAAGTTTGAATTAACACCAACTTAATTTGCATTGTATCCCAAAACTCTGCCTTTATGTTGTTAATGTCACAAAACCTGTATACATTGTATGTCCATTAACATAGGTTTATAATTAGTGCTTTATGAATTTTTACTTTAAATCAGGTAAGAAAAAGAAGAGGAGTTATAAATCAAGATGCAGTGCTCCTGGCTTTTATATTTACCTATGTAAAAACACCTTTAATGTTTTTTTTTATGTTAGTCTTGACTTTTTCATATAGTTGCAAATTATTGTCTTTTATTTCAGCCTAGAGGATTCCTTTTAGTGTTTCTCATAGGGCTGGTGTACTAATGATAAATTCCATCATTTTTTATCTGAGAATGTATTAATTTCTCCTTCATTTTTGAATGATACTTTTTCCAGATACAAAAATTTTGGTTGACAGTATTTTTCTTTCTGTACTTTAAATGTACCAATTCCACTGACTTTTGACCTCCCTGGTTTCTGAGGAAAAAGTAGCTGTTAATCTTATTAAGAATCTCTTGTATGTGATGCTACTTCTCTCTTGCCTCTTTAAAAATTAACTCATTGTCTTTGCCTATAACAATTTGGAAATAAATTGTCTTTTTATGGTTCTCCTTGAGTTTATCCTACTTGGTGTTCAGTGAACTTCTTGGATGTTTAGATTTATATTTTTCTTCAAGTTTAGGAAGTTTTCAGCCATTATTTCTTCAAATATTCTTTTTGCCTCCTCTTCTCTCTCTCCTCTTTCTTGAAGTTCCTATTCTACATATGTTGGTGTGCTTGATGGTATCCTACAAGCCTCTTAGTCTCAATTAATTTTTTTTTTACATTTATGGTCAATCGATTTTTTCTCTGTAATATAGTTTTACTGAGATATATTCACACACCATAAAACCATCCAAAGTATACAATCAATGGCACACAATATCATCACATTGTTGTGCATCATCCTTGTGATCAATTTTAGAACAATTTTATTACCCTAGAAAAGAAATAAAAAGAAAAAAGAAAACCCAAATCCTCCCATTCCAATTATCCCCCTTATTATTGTCCCATTGTATTGGTGTGGTACCATTTGTTACTGTTGATGAAAGAATATTAAAATATTACCATTAACTCTAGTCCATAGTTTGCAATAGGCACATTTTCCCCATATGCCCCTCTATTATTAACTCCTAGTAATAGTGTCATACATTTGTGCTAGTCTTGAAAGAACTTTTACTATTTGTACAGTTAATCACAGTCATTGTTTTCAGATTCAGAGTATTATGCATTTCCATTTTTAACTTCCAACTTTCTTTCTGGTGACATACATGTCTCTTAAACTTCCCCTTCCCTCCACATTTACATGCTAGTTAATTATTAACATGCTGTTAATTATTCTCCAAATAAATTCTGATTGTCACCTCTATCCACTTCCAACATTTAAGTTCAACCTAGTTAAACTTTCTGCACATATTAAGCAACACTCCACATTTTTAAGCCTTATTCTCTAGCCTGGTAAACCATATTCTATATTTTATATCTATGAGTTTACATATTATCAGTGTGATCATGCAATATCTGTCCTTTTGTTTCTGCCTTACTTACTTGATAAGATTCATTCATGTTATTGCATGCTTTAGAACTTCATTCCTTCTTACTGCTGAATAATATTCCATTGTATATATATACCACATTTTATTTATCCATTTATCTGTTGATGGATACTTGGTTGTTCCATCTTTTGGCATTTGTGAATAATGCTGCTATGAACATCAGTGTGCAAATGTCTGTTTGCATCCCTGCTTTCAGATCTTCTGCATATTTACTGAGCAGCAGGATTGTCAGATCATAAGGCAGCTCTTTACCTTAGCTTCCTGAGGAAACTCCAAACTGTCTTCCATCGTGGCTGAACCATTTTACATTCCCATCAGCAGTTAATGTGTTCCTATTTCTCCATATCCTCTCCAACACTTGTAGTTTCCTGTTTGTTTAGTAGCAGCCATCGTGGTAAGTGTGAAATGATATCTCATTATGGTTTTAATTTGCATTTCCCTAATAACTAGTGAAGATGAGCATCTTTTCTTGTAATTTTTAGCCATTTGTATTTCCTCTTTGGAAAAATGTGTATTCATGTCTTTTGCCCAGTTTTAAAATTGGATTGTTTGTCTTTTACTGTTGAGTGGTAGGATTTCTTTATATATTCTGGATATCAAACCTTTATCAGATATGCAGTTTCCAAATATTTTCTCCCATTGAGTTGGTTGCCTTTTCACCCTTTTGGAAAAGTCCTTTGAGCACAGAAGTATTCAGTTTTGAGTAGTTCCTATTGTTAGGTCGGGGGAATAAGGGAGGGCTCTATGGCTGGAATCATGAAGTCACTCTGGAACGAGGGAGGTGAACCTTCACAATCAAGGTCTTGTATTCACGGACATCTAACCACCCGCTGCTCAAACCACTAGCATAATAATCCTTCTTTAATGTGCTGCCCCTTTCATGTCATCACCTGACCCCTGCCCTTAAAAACTGCACTCGCCAAAGCCCATGCGAGGACTCACCTCACTCCCTCTTGGGTTCAGTTAGCTCTGCCCCGGAGCACAGCCCAATAAAGCATGCTCATTTACAATCCTTTCATCTACTTTCCTTTCTCTCAAATACCTCATATCTTAAAACCTTTCACCTATTATCTATTTTTTATTTTCTTGCTTGTGATTTGGGTATAAAATCTAAGAAACTAATGCTTACCCCTAGATCTTGGAGACATTTTCCTACATTTCTCCTAGAAGTTTTGTGTTACTCATTCTTGTATTTATGTCTTTAATCCATTTAGAGCTAATTTTTATATAGAGTGTGAGATAGGGTTCCTCTTTTGTTCTTTTGTATGTGGATATCTATTTTTGTATGTGGATAACCATTTTTTTTTTGGCATGGGCAGGCTCCAGTAATCAAATTCGGGTCTCCAGCATGGCAGGCAAGAATTCTGCCACTGAGCCACTGTTGCACTCCCACACCATCTATTGAAGAAACTTTTCTGTCCCATTTGAGTAAACTTAGAGCCTTATCAAAAATCAATTGATGAGATGACAGTTTAGTGAAGTATGGAATTTAGTTCATCCTGCAGAGCAGCTAGTTAATAGCCAGGAATAGTACAGAACAACTGCTGGGGCTACATCAGTGACTGGACACACAGTGTACATCAGTCTGGACTGTATGGAATGACTGAGCCCCCGCACAGAACTGTAAGTCCCCCAAGCCACAGAGGCCAGTACCCCTCCCCCATGTGCACAGCCCACTGGTTCACCAAGGGGAAAGGAAACAGATTTTACTAGCAGCAAGGGCTTAGCTAAACTAAACTCCAACTGCAGAATTAATTAACAAATTCTGATATCTGAAAATAGTAGAACAGATAAACCTGCAATAAGCACTAAGGGAAATAGGAGTTTTTGCCCTGGCAGACAGGGGGTGGGACTCATGGGGGGAAAAAAAACCAACAGAGGCTTTTTGAGTCAGATAGCACAAAATACAGAAAAGGGCCAGACCCCAAGAAAAGGGGGCACATAGAGTCTAGAGATACCTAGAGCCATGTACCAACTTAAGCTCTTGATTGACAAACCTGAGGTTTGAGGTTTGCTATGAAAAGCCTTTTTTTTTTTTTTTTTTTTGCTTTGTTTCTACTCTGTAGCAGGTCATTAGATAGAACTGGAAGCCTTTTCAGGCTCCAGCACTGCCCAGGCAAGGGTGGAGTTAAGCTTGTCTGAGAGACAAAGTAACCAGTCAGGTGAAAAGAGATAATTCCCTAAAGGGTGTATCTTCCGCAAGAGAAAGGTAGGTCCCAGCTGAAGTGGAATCCCTCCTTCAAGGAATTCAGGCCCCAGGGATTGGAAAACTGAAGCAATTAATGTGAACCTACAACTTCACCTTTGTCTTAACCATGTCCCTGGTAGGGAGAGTCCACTGAAATGAAAGGGACCACATCACTTTATACTGGTGGGAAGCCATGGGGAGAGAAGTGCCACATTATGGGCAGGATAGGAAAAGCACAGAATCTTGAGGCTTCATGGGAAAGTCTGACAACCTGCTGGTTCTCACTTCAGGGAAAACTGATGCTGGTGACTCTTTCTTCCTGAGATGTGGGCCAGTACAATCTGGGAAAATCTGACAGGGGTCTATAATATCTGAGGAGTCCCTCCTCAAAAAAATAAAGGCTCCATATAGGTAGGGTAAGAAACAGAGAAACAAGAACTGAAAAATTCTGATCAGTTAAACAGAACCTATGCTAGAGGTCTAGAATAGGTTTCTAGAGGTCTGAAAAATGTCAAAGAACAGCTATAGAACAAAGCCATCCAGCAAGAAAACCCAGAGTGAAAACAACCTGCAGAATAAACTAATGAAGGAAATCAAATGCCTAGATGCCAGCAAAAAATAATGAGTAATATTAGGAAAACCAAAGATATGGCCCAGTTAAAGGAACAAACCAATACTTCAAATGAGATACAGGAGTTGAAACAACTAATTCAGGATGTTCGAACAGACATGGAAAATCTCATCAAAAATCAAATCTATGAATTGAGGGAGGATATAAAGAAGGCATTGGGTGAACAAAAAGGAGAACTCAAAAGTTTGAAAAAACAAATCACAGAACTTATGAGAATGGAAGACACAGTAGAAGAGATAAAACACACAATGGAAACCTACTATAGATTTGAAGAGGCAGAATAAAGGATTTGTGAACTAGAGGACTGGACATCTGAAATCTGACACACAAATGAAAATATAGGAAAAAGAATGGAAAAATATGAACAGAGTGTCAGGGAATTGAATGAAATGAAGCACACAAATATGTGTGTTTTGGGTGTCCCAGAAGGAGAAGAGAAGGGAAAAAGAGGAGAAAGACTAATGGAAGAAATAATTACTGAAAATTTCCCGTCTTTTGTGAAAGACATAAAATTACAGATCCAAGAAGTGCAGCATACTCCAAATGAATAGATTCAAATAGACATACTCCAAAATACTTACTAATCAGATTGTCAGATTCAAAGAGAATGAGAGAATTTTGAAAGCAGCAAGAGAAAAGCAATCCATCACAAAGAAAGCCCAATAAGACTATGTATAGATTTCTCAGCAGAAACAATGGTGGCGAGAAGGCAGTAGTACAATATATTTAAGCTTCCAGAAGAGAAAAATTACCAACCAAGAATTCTATACCCAGCAAAATTGTCCTTCAAAAAATGAGGGGGAAATTAATATTTTCAGACAATCACTGAGAGAATTTGTGACTAAGAGACCGGCTCTGCAAGAAATGCTAAAGGGAGTACTACAGTCAGAGAGGAAAAAGCAGGAGAGAGAGGTCTGGAGAAGAGTGTGGAAATGATGACTATCAGTTAAGGAAAAAAGAGAAAAAAATAAATAAATATGACATATAAAATCCGAAAGACAAAATGGTAAAAAAAAAGTACTGCCTTTATAGTAATAACATTAAATATTAATGGATTAAACTCCCCAATCAGAAGACATAGACTGGCGGAATGGATTAAAAAACAGGATCCATCTATATTCTGTCTACAGGAGACTCATTTTAGCCCCAAGGACAAAAATAGGTTGAAAGCGAAAGGTTGTGGAAAGATATTTCATGCAAACAACAATCAGAAAGAGTAGGAGTAGCTATAATAATATCCTACAGATTAGACTTCAATGTAACACAATTGAGAGAGACAAAGGACACTATGTATTAATAAAAGGAACAATTCAACAAGAAGACATAACAATCATTTATGCATCAACCCAGAGTGCTCCAAAGAACATGAGGCAAACACTGACAGCACTGAAGGGGAAAAGAGACACCTCTACCATAATAGTTGGAGACTTCATTTCCCCACTTTTGTCAATAAATAGAACATCTAGACAGAGGATCAATAAAGAAACAGAAAGTTTGAATAATACAATAAATGAACTGGACTTAACAGATATTTACAGGACATTACACCCCACAACATCAGGATACACATTTTTCTCAAGTGCTCATGGTTCACTCTCAAGGGTAGTCCATATGCTAGGTCACAAAGCAAGCCTCAATAAATTTTAATAACTTGAAATCATGCAAAATATTTTCTCAGATCATAATGGAATGAAGTTGGAAATCAGTAACAGGCAAAGGGCCGGAAAATATTGTTTAGACGCTAAACAATATACTCTTAAACAACCAGTGGGTCAAAGAAGAAATTGCAGGAGAAATCAGTAAATATCTTGAGGCAAATGAAAATAAAAACACAACTATATCAAAATTTTGGGGATGGAGCAAAGGTAGTGCTAAGAGGAAAATTTAATACCTTAAATATTAAAAAAGAAGAAAGAGTGGGGTGTTGAGGGTAGTTCACTAGTAGAATTCTCACCTGCAATGCAGGAGACCTGGGTTTGATTCCTTGTCCATGCACTTCCCAAACAAAAAAGAAACCAACAAAACAAACAAACAAAAATTCAACAAATAGTGCTGCAGTAGTAGGATACTCACATGGAAAAAAAATGAAATGTGACCCCATCAAACAGCATACAAAAAAAGGAAGAAGAAAGAGCAAAAATCAAGGAATTAACTGTTCACTTGGAAGAACTAGAGAAAGAACAGCAAATTAACAGCAAAGCAAACAAAAAGAAAGAAATAACAAATATTTGAACAGAAATAAATGATACTGAGCACATGAAAATAATCAAGAAAGTCAACAAAACCAGAAGTTAGTTATTTGAGAAATCAATAAAATCAATAAAACCTTAACTAGGTTGACCAAAAACTTAAAAAAAATTAAAAAGAAGCCCAAAGAGGAAGCAAATAAGATTAGAAATGGAAGAAGAGACATAATGCTTGACTCCTCTGGTCTTCTCTCTTGGCTTCTGGGTTCCAACAGCTTTCTCCACAATTCCTTTCTGCATCTCTAAACATCTGGGATGAGCTGCTTGGTCTGTACTGAGATAAGGTATGCTGAGCTGCTTGGGCTGTGCTGCATTGAGCTCTCTTCTGACTTCTCTCTTTTAAGCCTCCAGCTAAGTAAGTGAAACATCACTCATTGTGGAAGGCAGTCCGTTTAGCTGACTGCATTTGTAATCAGCCATAGATGAGTTTCACACGCTAATGATTCAAGTCCACAGCAACAGAATGAGGCACCAATCCCTGGCTGAGTTGACACCTGACTCTAACTGCCACAGACACTTTAGGACAAAAAGCTTCACTAGGGTATTCTGTTATCCAGCAAACAACAATACCAAGTAATTTCTTAGTTTAAGAAAGATCTGAATAGAAAATGAACAAGTTGTCCTGAGTGCATGCAGCATGATGCTAGGTGGAGATTAAAATAGCTGATTTATATAAATAAATCAATAAACTAAGAAGCCAAATGAAAAGCTCAGATCAGATAAAGATCTAGGGATGAAGTCACTGATGTAGAACAAACAAATCTAAAAGTTTTGAATCTGTAGTCTGGCTCAGGCATTTTCTAGAAGAACGAGTTCAGCCAAGTATTCTTTTTGTGTGGCTTGGTAGGACACTGTTAGTCTGTGAGAGGAGTCTTTCTGTAAAACCAGACAGTGCTTAACAATGCCTGAAAGCATGTTGCGAGCAGAAATAGAAAGAACAATCACCAGAAAGAGTAAGAGCTGGAAAAATCTAAAATTAGGCTTATACATTTAGGTATGGGATAGGTGCATCAAAATACTAGAAGTTAACTAAACGATAAACCTTACTAGCTAAGAATTTCAGAACACTTGTTTTTCATTTCCATGCTTGTAAAAGGTCTTTAGAACTTTGTAAGTTGTACAGAATTTTGGAAATTGATGGTGATAGAGATATTGACAAAGCCAAATTTATTTCTATTATGTTTACATCCCAGAATTTCTCAGAGCCAGGAAAATCATAGGCAAAGATGGAAAGAGAGAACAATAAGGAATTAAGTCTGAGCCAGGTATGTTCCATCTCCATTCAAGGTTTAGGATACATCTAGTGGTAGGACCTAAAAGGGCAAGCTGGCTCAAGTTGTCCACCGTGACCAGGCATGCACAGAACACTGCTACCATTGAGAACCACATAGTCAAGAAGAGTAGCATGAGACCTCAAATCTGCTGTACTGGTCCCTCCATACTGCAACTGGTATGTGTCTGCTTCTCTTTCTCTATACCCAAGCTGCTAACCCCAGATGTTAATACCATCAAACACCTATAGATGTTAGAATTTGGTGTAAAGGTCTATGACAATCAATGCCAACTTTTGAATAATAAGCCAGCTGCAAAATCCAGTGAGATTATAATGTGCCAGGTAACATAAGGTAATTGAGTTTGATTATCCTGAAAAGCTGTAATCTTGTCTTTTAGTGGCACTGATCTATGTGATGATGAATTAGGTCTTATCTTTTATATATTCTCACTACCACCAGAAGGTAGATAGGGTGGGATTCAGTGTGACCCAACTCAAATACATTCCTAATGTGGAAGGAAGAATGATCTTCTAGTAACTTTTTCAATTACCCAGTGTATTTGACCTTACCTAGCAAAGCTGTCTGTGGAGTAGTTCATTTTCAGAATTACTAGGGTGAAAGGGCCCTTGGATTTCCAATCTGGTCAACTTCAGCAGTCTATTAATGCAGTGGTGATGACTGCCTTTCCTTGGTACCTGAATTCTTTTATGTATATTTGTTACCTTCTCTGATCTTAACCAGCTTCAGATCCATAGGAGTTTATCTGGTAGATCTTTAGCCCTTGCAGCTACTATTTGGAGCTTGAATAAACATGTGAAGTGTGGAAGGGTCTGTTCTCACTGGAGGTATGAAGGGAGTTCCTAAAGGAGACTAATGCTTGGTGATGAGAGAAGTCTTTTACCCTACTGATCAATGAATAGTGTATAAATTATTCCTTTGCAGAGATGCTATCTCCCTCTATTTGTGGTGTGGTGATAAAAATTCCACTCTAAGAACCCTCTGATTGTGAATGCAATTGATATTTCTGAATACTTGTGTGTCATTGTTCATGCTGATACAACATTTTTAGTATTATGGAAATTGTTTCCAAACCTCTTAATTATTGTTAAGCAGTTCATTCAAAAACATTTTGTTGACTCTCTTTTATCCATAAATAACCTCAGCATAGCCAATCTCCCATGCACATCTGGTTTGACCTCTCTCTAAATGGAATCCACACAAATGACTTATGGTCTCTACCTACCCGTGTCAGTCACTGTGGCTTCCCTCAGATTTTAATCTAAACTTAATCAGATGCTAACTGGATTTTCCTGAGCCCCCAACTTGAATGGGGGTCATCTGTTCACATTGTTCTGCATGTTTATTTGTGAAAAGCAGGTCAATGCTCTGTGCGGCTCACAGTCCATTCATATTAGAACTTATGCCTATGATGAATTGAGTATGTACTATGTTTTAGATATGGTGCTTAAGACTTTTTCTTTTATCCTCAAAATTTCTCTACATATCTAGTTCAGGAACTATTGTTAACTGATTTTCACAGTCCTCCAGATGTCAGATAATTAAATAATACCGAATCTCTGTTCTATCTTGCTCCTATCCAAATTTCTACTAAGCTCTGTATTTTAATAGAGGTATTTTAAATTCTCAATGATCAGTATTACTTGTACTCAGAATCATTCAACCTGGAACATTTCTTTGCAATAATACATGTCCATGATTTACCTTAGGTAAAATAATCACATGATTAATATCTTAACACATCTTTTTGAATGATATTGTACGATAAAATTGTTTTCTATTTCTTTTGGATTTCTTACTAATCAAGTCTGAGGTCCTATAGGAGTTTTAGATTAGCTTGTGGATGTGGTGGGGTAACCAGCAGAGACAACAGTCAAGAGTCCAATTGATTTCTCAACCATTACATTCTTATACAACCAAAGAGTTCATAGAGTTCCTGAGAATAGAGCTCATGTCTTCCCTATGTCCTCAAACTGGAAGAGTGTTAAAACAAGGATAGAAGTTTACTAGTGAATCATTGACTTAAGAACATGGATGTGGCAAAAACATGGTAACTGATTTCCCAAAGAGGATTGGAAAGCAGTTTCTCATAGTGAAACCTCATGTGAGATTCTATAAATTCTTGGTCTGTCACCTAGAGAGAAGGAAAATAAAAGTATCCTTTTTAGAACTATGCTCTTAGAATGAGGCTGGTTACACAATATTCCTGTCTAGACCTCTAGCAAAATTGTGCAATTGCAAAAATGGCAGAGTAGGAAGTTTTACAGGTCACTCCCTCTACCAGAGAAATGAAGGGATTGGAATTGACTAGTGGTAACCCTGGAAACAGATTGGGCATTTAGAACAACCACAGGAGTGCCAGATGAAGGGAGAGTCTGCTGAGTTCAGTTTTGCTGGTGAAAGCACAAACCAGTGACCAGCCCCCATTTCTTGGCCTGTGGCAGCAGTTGTGGAAATGGCAGCAGCTGCAGAAAAACAGCTTGGATTCTGTGAGTGATCACATTGAGTCAGGGAGGGCAGAGGAAACCTTATCTTCCAAAAGATGGTGTTGATTGAAGTTGGTTTGATATATCCCTGAGGGACCAGAATAGACACTGGCCCCAGTTTCAGTTCTTTGTGCAATAGCAGGTTCTGGCATTATACCAGAAACAACTGGGACATAAAGGACCAGGGTACCTTTTTTCATTTCTTGTTTTCTATTATGAGTGGGTGTTTCTTGGTCTGGCAAATAAAGCAATATATGAACAAAATGAAATTTTCAATATGAGATAGGAATGGTAAATAAGAACCAAATGGAAATTTTTAGTTGAAAAATATAACTGAAATGGAAAATTCAGTACAGGAGTTGAGCAGCAGATTGAGAAGGCAGAAGAAAGGACCAGAGAAATTTGAAGATAAGACCATTGAAATTGTCCAGATTGAAGAGCAGAAAGTGAAAAAAAAAGAAGAGTCTGAGGAACCTAGGAGATTCCATGAAGCATTCCAATATGTGCATCATAGGAGTTCCTCAAGAAGAAGAAAATGATAATGGGACACACAAAATATTTGAAAAAAATAGTGGTTGAAAGCTTCTCAAATCTGTTGAAATCTAAGAAGCTAAAGAAATGCCTGACAGAATTAACCCAAAGTTATCTAGACCTAGTCACATAATAACTAAACTGTAGAATGACAAAGACAAAGACAGAATCTAGTGAACAGAGAGAAGTGATACACCATAAGCAAGGGATCTTGAATAAGACTAATATCTGATTTTCTCATTAGAAACCATGGAGCAAGAGGCAGTGAGAGGCCATATTTAAAGCTGAAAGAATATTTTATTACTCAAGAATAATATTTCTGGCAAAGTTTCCTTTCAAAAATGAAGAAGAAATTGAGACACGTCTGAATAAACAAGAAATGCTAAAGAGAGCCCTTCATGTTGAAAGGAAAGGGTACTAGACAGTAACTTGAAGCTGTATAAAGAAGTGAAGACCTTCATTATAGGTAACTATATGGGTTAATAGTAATGCCAGTATTACTGCATTCATTTGTTATTCTCTCTCCTTATATGGCTTACAATTGCAATGCATAAAATAAGCACAAATCTTTGTTACTGGGCACGCAATATACCTAGTGACAAGACACACATAAAGGTAAGGTGTGGAGGGATACAGGAACAGAATATGTGAAGATAATTTATGTCAAGTTGGTATCAATATAAACTAAATTGTAATAGATTTAGAATGCTAAATATAATCCCCATTGTCACCTTAAAGAAGATATCTAAAAAACTTACACAACAGGAAATGATAATTAATTCAAATGGTCTCATTATAAAATATCATCTAAACAAAAAGGAAGACAGTATTTAAGGAAAAGAGGAATAAAAAATGGGATAAGACTTAAGGAAAAAATATATAGCAAAATGGCAGAAGTCTTGCCTTATCAACAACTACCTTAAATGTAAATGGATTAAACCTCCAGTCAAAAGGCACAGATTGAAATTCTGTGTGAGACAGTAGGAAGAGATGTTTATTTGGTGCAAAATTTATATGTTGGGCAGTGCATTCTCTAACTTAACTTGCATGGTCAGTTTATTTGCCCACCATAATTACATGAAATCTTGAATAGGGTGTGAGATCTTCTTGGTTTGTACAGGTTAGTGTGATGCCCTGATACATCCCAGAGTAATTTGAGCAGAACATAAAAAAAGTATTTGCAAAATTCCCTTGGGGAACTGAAGAGAAAGAAAATATTAAACTTCCCCATCTGGAGAATTCTGATATTTTTGCAAGCAGTGAGGACAACCAATTCAATAGGCTGAGCCTTCAATGGAACTTATTCCTGCAAAGGAGAAGCTAAGCCTACTTATAATTATGCCTAAGAGTCACCTCCTAGAGAACCTCTTTTGTTGCTCAGATGTGGCCTCTCTCTCTCTAAGGCAACTTGACAGGTTAACTCACTGCTGTCCCTGCTATATGAGACATGATTCCCAGGGATGTAAATATCCCTGACACTGTGGGACATGACTTCTGGGATGAGCTGGGACCCAGCACCATGGGATTGAGCAAGCCTTCTTGACCAAAAGGGGGAAGAAAGAAATGAGACAAAATAAAGTTTCAGTGGCTGAGAGATTTCAAACAGTTGGGAGGTTATCCTGGAGTTTATTCTTATGCATTATATAGATATCCTTTTTTAGTTTATAATATGTTAGAGTGGATAGAGGGATGTACTTGAAACTGTTGAACTGTATTCCAGTAGCCTTGATTCTTGAAGACAATTTTATAAATATATACCTTTTACAATGCGACCATGTGATTGTGAAAACCTTGTGTCTGATGCTCCTTTTATCCAGAGTATGGATAGATGAGTAAAAAAATAAGGACAATAAATAAATAAATAATATGGAAGTAAGGGGTGAAAATTGGGTAGATTGAAATGCTAGTGGTCAATGAGAGGGAGAGGTAAGGGGTATGGATTGTATGAAGTTTTTCTTTTTTCTTTTTATAACCATTTCCGCAGTGACGCAGATGTTCTAAAAGTGATCATGGTGATGGTAACACACCCATGTGATGTTATTGTGAACCAGTGATTGTATACTTTGGATGGACTGTATGTGCATGAGGATATCTTAATAAAATTTTTTTAAATAATTTTTAAAAAGGCAGTGATTGGTAGACTAGATGAAGATGCACAACCCAACTACATACTGTTTATAAGAGTCTCAACTTAGATACAAAGAAATAACAGATTGAAAGTGGAAAATATACAAATATGCAGAAATTAAACACTACACTGTTAAACAACCAGTGGGATAAAGAAGAAATTACAAGGGAAATTAGAAAATAGAGACAAATGTAAACTAGAAATAGAGGAAACTTTCTCAGCAATGATAAAGGCCATTTTTAAAAACCCATAGTGAATGTCACACTCAACATGAAACAAATCCTTTCCCTTAAGATCATGAGCAAGATAAGTAAGTGTGCCAGGCTTCATCACTACTATTTAACTGTGTATTAGATATTCTAGCCAGAGAAATTAGGCAAGAAATAAATAAAAGATATCCAAAGTGTAAAGGAATAAGTAGAATTATCTCTGTTTGGAGATGGCCTGATCTTCTATATAGAAAATCCAAAGGAATCCACAAGAGAACCACTAGAATTAATAAAATATTTCATGAAAGTGGCAGAGTAAAAGATCAACAAACAAAAATCAGTTGCATTTCTGTACACTAGAAATGAACAATCTGAAGATGGATTTAAGAAAACAGTTCCATTTAAAGTAGCATCTAAAATGATAAAATATTTAGGGATAAATTTAGCCAATAATATTAAATATTTGTATACTCAAAACCACAAAACATTGTAGTATAAAATTAAAGAAAACCTAAATAAATGGCAAGACAGCCTATGTTCATGGACTAGAAAACTTAATATTGTTAAGATGTGTGGTGGTTTGAGGCCAATATGCACCTCAGAAAAGTTCATGTTTTTTTAATCCATTCCTGTGGGTATAGACCTATTGTAGGTGGGACCTTTTTATCAGGTTATTTCAATTGAGGAGTTGCCCACAGTGGTCTTAATCCTTTTATTGGAGTTCTTTAAAAGAGATGAAATTAAGAGATTTTCACAGAAAAAGACAGAGAAGCTGAGGAAGGAAGCCACTGAGAAGACAGAAGTTGAAAGCAATGAAACCCAGAAGGGAAGAAACAACAGATGTCACCATGTGCCTTGCCATGTGACAGAAGTGTACCAGATGCTAGAAGCCCATCTTCTGAGTCCAAATATCATCCTGTTGATTCTGTGTTTGACATTTTCATGGACTTTGAACTGTACATTTGTAAACTAATAAATCCCCATTATTAAAAGATAGTCCATTTTTGATATTTGATATTTTGTCAGCTTTAGCAAACCAAAACAAGATGTTGATACAACCCAAAGCAGTTTACAAATTGAATATAATCCGTATTAAAATTCCAGCAGCATTTTTTTTTTTTTTGCAGAAATAGAAAAGCTAAACCTCAGTTTCATATGGAACTGTAAGACCAAAGTTGAATGGCCAAAGCAATTTTGGAAAGAAGAACAAAGTTGGAGGATACACATTTCTGATTTCAAATTGTACTACAAAGTTATGGTAATAAAAACAGTGTGGTACTGGCATAAAGATAGACATATAGACCAATGGAACAGAATTATAAATAAGATTTCTTCAAGAAATCTTCAGTAAGGTGTGGCCCAAATGAATCAGGTTTGACTTTAATCTAGATTATTGGAGTTCTTTATAAGCAGAGTGAAAGTCAGAAGAGAGAGAATCTATAGCAAGCAGTCAGAATCTGAAAATCAGTGGAAGCTGAAGGGAAAGCAGAAGAAACTGCCCTGTGAATTGCCATGTGACAGAAATAAACAGAACTACTAGAAAAATCCTAGACCTTATGTGGAGATGGAACATAAATGGCCCAATCTTATTTCTTTGTTATTTTCTATTCTTATCTTTACTTGTGGTCTTCCTGGTTTTGAGAAGCTATGCAATAAAGAGGTAAGAGAAATGAGTCTGGCCTTGTGAATGCCTCCATCTCTGTCAATCTCCAAAATTCTATTCAATTTCAAATTCTCAAGATGTTTTTCGAACAAGTACATGAAAGAGAAATGTTCTGAAATTCTCGGTAGTTGTTTATTCTTTGGTTTGCTTCTAACTTCTTAACTCTTTTGTCCAATCTTTAACTTTTCAACCTAATTTTAGCCTTTTCCATTTCTTAAGCCTTCAGGTGATTGTTCCTTTTATTCCTTCCTACGGCATGAGCACAGGCATGCTATTTGGTGTTAGCACTCTCTTATTTTAAAGAAAGACTCCTCATGTGTGAACACACATGAGGACATCTCTGGCTAAACTCCCTTTTTAAAAGAAATCTGGAAATTAAGTACAGCTCCAAAACTCGCTGCCTCAGTCGTTTCTTATTCCACATCTATGACCATCTCCTGATCTATTTTTGCTTGAGATGCTCATTTGGCTTTTAGTTTATTTAGATATATGACCCAACTACTTTTTCCCCCACTGGTAGCAAAATGCCTACACCCAAGACAACTTATCTATATTCTATTTATATCTTGTGTCTTTAGCTCATCAAGGACCTTGTAGAGTTACTTGCTGGGTAATAGCATGGTCCTCTCTCTATAAGAGGTTAGTATAACCTAATGGAGATTGTTATACTGACAAAGCCAACCCTCCAGAGCACTGAAGTACTTTGATAATTAGGTTTCCTCCACTAGCTCCTTGAGAACTCAGACATTCACTTCCAGCAATTTTCCAAGATGTCATAATACAGTGTTTTGTTTTTAATGTCTGTTAGGATATATAGAAACTCCTTAGAACACGTTATCCCTGGAGTACATCTTATGACCCCTTATGAATATGGCAAACTGGGGGCTAATTGATGAAGGAAGCATTAATGAAGGCAGCAAAGGAAACATCTTGTTTCTTTAAGAAGTCTATGAATAAAATCTTCCAGTGTCAGGCCGCACACCAAGGGAGCCTGTGAAATGGATTGTGTACCAGGATATCAGGACGTGGAACAGGATTTTTTCTGAGCTGGAAGCTTAGATCTCCCAGGTTTAGAAAATAGTTTTGCATACATTAACCCCTGTCTTCAATGCTCATTGTTCAAGTCCTCTCCTCAGAGAAGATGTTACCATGAAATTAGGACAAAAATCAGGGAACTAATATGGTGTAAAAGAATTTATACTTAGGACAATCTCCATATTCTCTTTTTTTTTCATGTAAGGCCAGAATTAGGGCTATTATTCAAGAAAATATTTTTAGGTAGCATTATAGACTGGTAATAGAAAGTATCTGAAAAAGAAGACACTGAAGAAGTTTTCAAGATAGTGTTTTGAAAAACCTTGCTCTGAAATGGTGTAGTAAGGAATTTCAAGATTCTATCTCCCCACAACAATAAAAAAATGATGAACTGGCAAAAAACGCCATCATGATTTCTGTGGAACTTTGGAATCTAGTAAAAAACTTAACAAACAGGAAAACTTGTTGAAGAAAGAAGCAGGTAGGTAATTTTGTGGCATTAAAGGAAAATCTGTCAAAACACTAGCTGGAAACTAAGCTCATGGTACACAATATCAGTGGAAAGGAAATAAAGAGAATGAAGTCTCACTTTATTGAGAATGTCGATAAAGAGATAGAAATGATAAATGTAAGCAAATAAAAATCCTGGAGCTAAAATGACAACATAGAAATAAAAATTCACTAGAAGGTTTTAGTAGCAGACATGAGTAATAAGAAGGAAGACACAAACTTGAAAATCGGTCAATAGATATTGTCCAGTCTGAGGATAAGATGATGACAGAGTGGCAGATGAAGCTGGATGAGGAGGTGCTTCAGAAGCAGATGGCTCCAGTGATGTGACCCTGGGCACTGTGACTTTGCTCCATGAGAAGCGAGACACCCAGGAGACACCATGTATTGTGCTCAGTGGCTGCAGCAAAAGCATGAACATGGCAACCATCACCAAGGGAAGCAGACCTCTGCCTTTTGATGCCCTCCCCAACTTTCTTATTAAATAAAATTTTCTTATTTTTCTTCCCTGCTTATGGTACACATCCCAGTGTTTGATCTGAGAGGGAGGGGTAGGCAGTGCAGGTAGGAGCAGCTGCTGTGCTGCCATCAATCTGGCTTGGCCCTGGCATTCACTGTTATATGTGGGACCTCAGGCCAGTGAGTGAAACTCTGTGGGCCTTAGTTTTGTCAATTTTAGAATGAAAACACCCCTTCTTCATTGGATGTTTTATGAAAATGAAATCATTGTTTCATTCATTCATTCAACCTGGAATGCAGAGGGAGAAAGATAGGATAAATCCCTGTATTCTTATGGCTTGGTTTCTGTCCAAATGTGACAAAATGAGTGTAAATAAGATGAAGGGAGAGACTACCAGGGTTCCTCTAAGACATTGCTCTATTTCTGCTATTGCCCCACCCAGCCAAAGAGACAGCAATGCAGTGAATTGTCTCAGTCCCCAATATGCTCCCCCCATCCTCTCCAGACATATTAGGTATTCCTTTCCATATTCAGTCTTAGATTTCTAGTAGGAAGAAGGTGCTTTTAGAGATTTGGTCATCCTAGGACAAGACCCAGGTCACTTCCTGTCTATAGAGATAGTGAATTTTGGAAAATAATTTTTGTTTGAGCAAAATCTTTGTGAGCAAGAGACAAAGCCCAGTCGCTCTAAAATAAAAGATAAGTATTTGGTGACATTTCAAACACATGCATGCACGTGCGCACACACACACACACACACACACACACACACACCTTAAAAAGTAAGCAGAGTCTGTAACATGTTGAAAACATTATCCATGAAAGGCTGGAATATTACTGAATTGGCAGGTATAATAGGATACATAATATGTTAGAAGTCTCCTTAGTTCAGAAAGAAAATAGTGACTCTGTTAACCTCTATTAATGACCTAAGACTTTCCAACTTTGGATATCATCTAGCAATAAAGCTTAGCTTCTATTATGTGGTGTGTCATCTGTTTTTTTTTTTTAATGGAATGAGAACTTTAATAATTTACATAAAGGGTGCCATACTCTGCCTGGCAGAACAATATTTAATAATTAATCACGAGTTAAGGTATAGAGAGTGTACTTTAGTTGAGTATTTTGCTTGCAAGTAATAGGAATTCCTCTTGCCAGCCTACAAACATCTTTGATATTTTTCCCCTCCAATAGTCTTTTCCCAAGGTTTAGAACACAGTAGCTACTGCAAAAGAGAAAGTAGGCCATGAACTATCATTCTACTTGCCTAGATGAAGTGAGGATATTATAATTGGATTCTAAAACCTCCCTGGATTCTCCAAATGGGTGTATGATTCCAAATGACAAGAATATATGCTTAACCGGAATCACATTTGTCCCTTGCAGCATTCCAGGAACTTGTTCATTTTTACATCTCACATCTTTCTCAAATAGAAGGGGTTATTTCCCTAAAGGTATGCTCAGCAGTAAAGCAACATTGAGCTACTTTTGCCACCATCCTTCAGTCCATATTTCACACTCCTTCAACCCGCTCTCACTTTAGCTATAGACTTCATCCCCTCTGTGATGCACTGACAATGAAAAAGGAGACAAGTGCTGTTTTTCAACAGCCCAAGAAGAAATTATTATACCTTTAATAGAAGAACGCTAGGGTGGCCTTTTAGAGCCTTATGTCTGTACACTACAGTTCTGTGGAATAGCCTATCAAAAAAGAATTTTGCACAAGATATAGAAGGTAGGAATAAAGCAGCACCTGTTTGAATCGTTGCTATTGATAAGGGGCTTCACTGAGCTCCGCAGCTTTCCCAGGTCCACAAGACAGCCTCCTTCAGCTTCCCAGTCCTTGGCCAGGCCATGTGCAGCTCTGTGGCAAAACATGGCACCTTCTCCTACAGGTCTGATACATTATTGTTGGAATTTGAGGCAGTTAATTTATCCTCACCATCCCCAGTTCATGTTTACTATTCAGTCCCATCTACCAGGCCAGCTGATCTAGGGAATCTTCAGGTCCAATAACAGTTGCAGAGTCAACACTCTTGCATAAAGTTCTCCAGTCACTACAATTGTACAAATTCCTATCCCTATGATAAATAGCTTCTTTTGTATCTCTTAAGCAAATCTGAGTCTCTGATCAAATCTTGACTAAGACAAGGGGCCAAATAAGAAACTAAGGCACAAGGACGCCACTGAGGTACCCAACTATGGGTAGGGCTATTTCAGTCCTAAGATTAGTTATACTTATTATACTTTACTAGCTTCAGCGGGCTCTTAGAAAATAGGTGTAGAATAAGCTTCTTTCTCATACTCTTCCATTTCATGAAAAGGGGGTCTTAACCTCACCAAAATCTCAGAGAAGACTGGTGGGTAGTTTCTTGGTGACAGACTTCAGTACTGATAAGTCCTCTCCTCCAAAGGAAGATATCCAAGATGTTCCTACAGTCTATGTGACTCAGCAGCATAGTTCTCCCCAAGCTTGATTAAAGCAACTCTTCACCTCTAGCACATGTAATCTGGAAAAATATGAATTACATCAAACTATATGATTTTTACTAACTCAGAGGTTGTATATACCTTATGTCCATATTATGACTTCTCAAAAGTCAGCACCAGGTAGAGTGAAGACAGGTGGGATATAGGAAAGGTAGATGAAGGAGATTATCAAGTAGCCCAAGATCCAGGCAAGTAGCAGCATCAAGATAAGCATATTTGGATTGAAGGTTTCTTATGTTTACATGAGCACATTGAAAAGTTTAATCACCTTAAGGCAAAAAAGAAAAATAGACAACAGGACAGAGAATACTTCCCCAATTGCTTGTGGTATAAAATAGGAAAGAGTGACTGTCACCCTATGTTGCATTACCCAGCCAAGCAAGAATCACGGGTAGCAGAGTTTGCTTCTGAGACTTGAGCTCAGCCACAGGCGTAGCCAAAAGTCTTCCCATTGACTAGTCAAAGGCAGTCTTTTCTCTGAGGCAGACCATCCCCATTACTGATGAGGACAATCATCTTGGGCTTTTTGACCCTGACCACAGTTCTTGAGGGGTCTTAAAGGGATATTTAGGTGTTACTGCCAGCTGAGATTAGGTAGTCAGAAATACCGAGAGATTTAAAGGCAAAGGTGATTAGCAACTTTAAATTTGACTGTCATTTCTGATCCTCACTGCCAGTGGACCATTTATGAATTGATTTATATAAGTCCTGCAACCACCCTTATGAACCAAATAGCATTTTAAATTAAATGCTTACATCTGGCAAATTAAAACCCTCTTTTAACCTTGTTTAGTTCTTCCTCTTGATAAGTTGAAACCTCTGTTAATAAATGATGGGTTTTATTCTCAAGCTTAGAGTACATCATCATTAAATGACTCTTTCATAGATTAAAGGACTACATTGCATTTGAGACGAGGCCTCGGAAAAATCTTCAGTGTGGGAATTTGTGAAATTTTTAGACACTTTATATGCTAAACTTCTTAAAAGTTACTTTCCTCCTTAGAAGACAAGATGGCCTTTTCTGGGTCAGTTATTCATTTGGACAGATAAGCCTGGTATACCTTGTCACATCCCTTCTTTCCATTTGATTTCAGCTGTGGTGTATAGCTCATTGAAGCTTAGACTCAGTTCTTTCCAAAAGCATATTATTTTAAGTATATCTTCCTAGTTTCTGTACCAGTTATTCTGATGCCAAAGAAACCTTGTATATCCTAGAAGTGCACAGCGAATATCCTTGGGGGGAATTTTTGACCAACTGGAGCCAGGAGCCAGTGGAACAATGATCCAATATGCAATAGTAAAACAATATTGGGAAGTATCCTGAATGATGCTCCCCAAATCCTGGAAGTATCAAGCTCTTCCTTGCTCATATTAACTGTTTTAAAAACATATCCTTATGGTGGCTTTTCCTCAACATTTATTTATGCTCCCCTAATCTTCTAATCTTGTGTTAACTCTCAGATAAAATGCTTTACTTAAGTACTTGTCTCAGTCCATATTTGAGAATTACCCATATTAACGCAATTGGTACCAAAAGTGGTACTAGGAAGTAGACTCTCAGGAATGTATTCAGACCCTGGATCATCTGACAGAGAATAACAAAGGCCCTGTTGCCTGAGAACATACATTAAAAATGATCCATAGGGCAGGCTACTGTGGCTCAGCAGGCAAGAACACTTGCTGCCATGCCAGAGGACCCAGGTTCATTTCCCAGTGCCTGCCCATGTGAAAAAAAAAAAATGATCCATAGCAAGTTCTAGCATCATAATACATAGAGCCTTACCTGAGGTGGTTTAAGATGACGCAGATGTAGAAGGAAAAGCAACAGCAAACCTGTCACTTGAATGGCATATGAGCAATGGTAATAAGGATTGTGGTTTTCTTTTCTTTTCTCTTATTTTCTTTTCTGTTAGCTGACTTAGAAGTCTTCAAAAGGTAAAAAACAGACCCTTGCCAACCAAGTATGAACTCAATTTGTGTTAAGCCACATGGTCTACATAGTAGCTTTAACTTTTCATCCCCTGCTGCTTTAGGATGACAAGGCCAAAAGTAGGTCCTAGAATTCACTAGTAAACATGGTAGAGCTGAAAAAGAGACTGAATGCACAACAGGCAACACTTTTATGTTAAATACAGTCATCAAACATAGAAACAATGGGAACACAAAGCATGGATGGGGTATTTGAGGAAACAGACCTGAAAAACTTGAAACTCTGTTTCTTTTGCTCCTTTTCCATATCAGGAGAAGAATCTATAAATGCCTAGTCTGTGCATGTATCTTAGCATTATGTATGATGCTTTGAAGATGATACTGTTTCCCATTGTACCAAAACTTCTAATTAGAGTAGGACTCAACACAGCCTAAGGGGGAAAAGAGGATTCACCTCCATGGCTTTAGTTTTCACCAAGTTTTTTTTTTAACATTACTTTCCTCTGGCTCCTGTAGTCCTAGGGCTGATAAATTTCTGTGAACTTGTTCAACCTTGGATCTCACAACATCAAATTTTTATTCACTTAACTATGTTCTGTAGGTAGTTGTGCCGGTTTGAATCTGATGTGTAGTCAAATTCTTTAATCCTCACTCAATATTGCTGGGTGGGATCTTTTTGATTAAGTTGTTTCCATGGAGATTTGACCCATCCAAATGTGAGTGGTAACTTTTGATTAGATGGTTTCTGTGAAGATGTGTCTCCACCCATCCAAGGTGGGGTTGCTTACTGGAGTCTTTTAAGAGGGAACCATTTTGGAAGAAGCTCTAGAGTCACCAGAACTATCAGAGCCACCAGAATGGACAGAGCCCCAGGAAGTTGTTGAAGAAGCCTGGAGAGAAAGGTGGCAGATGTTGCTATGTGCCTTTCCAGCTGAGAGAGTAACCCCAAATGTCATCATCCTTCTTGAACCAGGGTATCTTTCCCTGGATGCCTTAGTTTGGACATTTTTATAGCCTTGCCTTAATTTGGACATTTTCAAGGCCTTAGAACTGTAAACTTGCAACTCAATAAATTCCCTTTTTAAAAGTCATTTCATTTCAGGTATATTGCATTCTGGCAGCTTTTATAAACTAAAACAGTAGTCTTTTAAAATAAGTTCTCTTCAGAATCTCTTCAGAGTCTGCCTTCTACTTCTAACCTAAATAACTATTGGTATAGAGTTTGATACCAGAAATAGCCCTAGCAGATAAGCCTAAAGTTGAAATTTAGGGGTTGCATTGCTCAGTTTGGTAAGGCATGGAAAACCTTCTTTCAGGGACAAATAGGATAGTAGTAACCTGCAACATTCAGTGGCATCACACTTCCTCAGTATATTATTGATGAGTGTATGTTTGAGTACAACTCTAAGAAAATGGTTTGGGAGTTATAATAGTCACTTTCTTGAAATGAATGAAGATTGTAGACTGATTGCCTCTGAATGTGTTGGTGAACCTAGAGACAGAGTAGAGGCTTAAATTTTCAACTGAAGGTACTAGTTGAAAATCTCAGGAAGCTTCTCTAGATACCATAAAGCAATCCATTATCTTATGTAGCCACTGGGAAACAATGGTTGAGTATAATGTCCAGTACCCAATTATACTTGATGTATATTTAAATTATAGTAATATGTCAATATTTGGGGGTTTGTTGGAATAGGTTGGGATTTTGGCACTTCACAGAGCACATTTGGTTTGACAAAGGAGATTGATCAAGTCAGTGAATAATAGATCCTCAATTGGATATGTAGAGATAAACTTTGACAAAGGTGAGAAGAAAAAGAAAACTCTAAAGCATTATATCTGACACAAGGTAGAGACACAATTCATAATAGACATAAAGAATTTTAGGGGATGAATAGATTGCAAATTTTCCCCATGGGAAAACTGCCATGCCATCCATAACATGCTGGTTTGCTGCTCTTGAAGATGCTGCAGTCTGCCATGAGAGTTGAGAGTCTTTAAAAGGATTTTTTCTAAAATGAATCAAGTTTCCTCAGAATCTAGAAGGTTTAATTAAAGGATCCTTCTTGGAAAGGATGCTTTCTTGCAATCTCAGGTCCCTTCCTCCTAAGGAGTCATCTAGTGACTAAAGAGATGACTCTGTGGCACATTATAACAGGAAGAAGAGTAAACTGTCATACTTCATGTCTTACAAGATCATTCATTTTGGAAAATTAATTTTCCCCTTTTCTATAAGAACTTCTATCCCAGTTGAAGTCTTGCCCAGTCCTCTGTACTGCAGACAAGTGACGTAATTTTACTTACACTCTACCTATTCCTAACTTTCCCTTTCCATTTCCTTTAAGAGGAATTATAAGGCAAAACAAGTGTCATTGTAAAATAGAAAACATCTGAGAGGCCTATTCCCTAGGTTTAAGTTTGGATTTGTAGTAGCCTCCCTCAGAATCATATGCCCTGTTCCAGGAGTTGTTATTATTCAGTAGTTGCAGAAATGGAAATTCAGTTATTTTGCATGTTATAACCCAAGTATTATCTGGAAAAAGAATTGGGCTACCTATTCTAATGCATAGATTAAAAAGTTAATGCAGCACACATTTTGCAAGTTTGCTAAGTTCTAGTTTCTCAAAATTACTCTTTGGAAAAGGCAAGGAAGACTAAAAGTTTGTCAAGGACAATAGTAGGGTAAGAGCTGATTATATTCCAGGCCCTGAAATGTTAGTTGCAGATACAAGTAGAGGGTCTCAAGATAATCAGGATTTATTTAAATGATATTAAGCTCTACCATCAGAGAATATTCCTTTTTTTTTTTTTAGTTCTCTAAGACTCTTAAGTGACCAAGAAAGTCTTGATTTAGAAATCAAGAGTTCTATGGATTATATTGTATTGCATATATATATATGTATGTATATACACACACATATATGTATATGCAGATACATATGTTTTAAAGCTAGAAACTTATAAGTTACACAAAAGGCAACAATGGAGTAGTCAAGCTTAGATAACTTGGTACAAGGAAGAACAGACCAAGAGCCATTTGAATGGGAAATGCATAAGCAAGTATTTGATTGCATTGGAAGGTGGCCACCAGAATAGTGGACTCACAGTTGGTCCCCTGCATATCTTTCTCTACAGTAGAGAATGATTCATTGAGGTACCATAGTTAAATTCTGCTGGGCTGGAGATCAGCTAAATTATTCCCTCACTTTTGTCCCACATCATCAAATAATGTTTTTCATTTTAATTTCACCTCATCTCTACACTAATATGGTGTTCTAGTTTGCTAGCTGCCAAAATGCAATATACCAGAAATGGAATGGCTTTTAAAAAGGGGAATTTAATAAGTTGCTAGTTTACAGTTCTAAGGCTGAGAAGATGGCCCAATTAAAACAAGTCTATAGAAATGTCCAATCTAAGGCATCCAGGGAAAGATACCTTGATTCAAGAAGGCCGATGAAGTTCAGAGCTTCTCTCTCATCTGGAAAGGCACATGGTGAACACGATCAGGGTTCCTCACTCATGTGGAAGGTCACATGGCAAACACAGCATCATCTGCTAGCTTCTTCTCCTGGCTTCCTGTTTCGTGAAGCTCCCGGGAGCCATTTTCCTTCTTCATCTCCAAAAGGTCGCTGGCTCATGGACTCTGCTTCTCGTGGCTATGCCATTCTGCTCTGCTCTCTCTGAATCTCTCCCATTCCCCAAAATGTTTCCTCTTTTATAGGACTTCAGAAATTAATCAAGACCCACCCAAATGGATGGAGACATGTCGTCACCTAATTCAGCTTAATAACCACTCTTCATTGGGTTACAGCTCCAGGGAGATGATCTAATTACAGATTCAAACATACAGTATTGAACAGGGATAATTCTGCCATTACAAAATGGGATTTAGATTAAAACATGGCTTTTCTAGGGGACATACATCCTTTCAAACCAGCACATATGGGAATAATTGTTTGGTTCACATGCAGTTTGATTTTAATAAAATTGGCATGCTGTTTCATTAGTAAACATGCTAATGGATTTTAACTTATTAACTAAGGTTGTGTTACTAAACCATTAAGTAGGGATCATGCACTTTTTACTAAACTTAAGTCTATCTCAAAGTAGGCAGTGTTTCTGACACTTATATTTGTCAATTTGTAATGAAACAATTTCCTTTTTGCCTTAGTAGATGAGAAGTACCCAATGCCTCACCTCAACCATGATCCTAAAAAACCACTCACATATTAAGGAAGTGACAGACTTAGGGGATTTATCCAAAGCTCTACTGGGAGACAAGTCTGTGAAGGCTATGAAAGACTGAACAACAAACTTAGACTTCGAAAGCAAATACAAAAAGCCCAAAAGAGTAAAGTAAAAGAAAAAGGATTGGTAATAACTAGGAAAAATAGAATAGAGATATGACAATGTAAAAGATATCTAAATCCCTCTTGTAAGTTAAAAAAATCAAGAAAATAAATTATTATACAGGAAATCAATTATATTTGCAAGTCAGAAGCATTTAAAATCATTATTATTATCAAACAAAGTTAAAGAATACAAAGATAAAACTTGTGATTACATGGCAAACATTTTAAGACTAGGAAGTTTATATTCTGCAGAGTAGTTTGGAGCCTAGAAAAATATATTTTTTAAGAAAAGTGTTTCCAATCTTAACTTAGATTAGAGTATGAAGCTGGGACAGAAATAAGCTTATAGCCTAGCTTCACTTAGGACAAGGGGAGAGATTCCTAAATGCCCAGTGGTATGTGGGGGATGTTTAAGATGAAAGAGTTTATTATATAAAGTAAAATTTTGTCTAATTGTTGCTATAATTAGTTGTCAAGCATGAAAAAGAGAGATGCCAGAAAAAACATTTGTATCATCTCTTTATGAATTAAATTTACCTAATGAGGAAATTGATACTAGAATTATACCAAGATCAGCACCACACTTAATGCCAAAACTAGAAGCTTCCTCAGTAAACACAGATTAATGTACCACTGTATATTTGCAGTAATTTTAGAAGAAACAAAGAGAAAACCAACAATACCTCTACATACATGAGAAAACCTGAGTTCAGTGACATATTAGTTGTGTTGTGCCGGCTTTTGTCAGTGGCTACACCTTGTCAAGTTCATTTTAATTCCTTTCTATCACTCTGGTTTTCCCTCTTCACTCTGGTATCCCATCTTCTCTAGCTTTGTCCCCCTGTTGATCTGCTTTTTAGGTCACAGATGAGAACTTGACTTGAGATTCTTCTTTCCAATCTTAGAGTTGTTTTTCCTTTAAACTTCCCTGGCCCAGCATTTTTTTAAACAGTTGTTAAAACCTTGTTCTGATGTCTGACATTCTTACTTAAATTTCCCCACTTCACCTCCAGGATTATCAGTAGTTTGCCAAACCTCCATAGCTGGAATTGTGTGAGTGAGATGAATCCTACAAGATCAGGATCAAAATACAGCTCTATTTTAAAAGTCACTGGGTCTAGTGCACTTTGACATAAGACAAAACTCTTTAAATCTCTTCTTTTGGATCTCTGTCAAGAATGAAAAATTCTCAGTGTATTGGGGAAAGTCTTCCCTGGAGCTAAGGACCTCTCCTACTTACGCTGCTTCTGAGGTACATAATTCAGGGCTCTTACTCCATGGAGGCATATGAATCTGCTCAGGGTTGTTATTTACAAGGTCATTATCATAAAAGAAAGAAATTTGAAGTTCTTGTTGAAGGAATGTTCACCTTGGCACAGGTGGAATCTGTATTGTAATTAGGTTCACAAGCATGTTCTTAAGGTAGTCCTGGATGCACTTCAGGAGACCTTGTAATGCTCGATTCACCACTTTCTGAAGTAATTTTATTTTGCCTCTTTAACCATTCTACCGGTCAGATTCACAACAGATATTTTGGGGATGGGGACATAAGGTCATGTAGTAAGCTTCCCATTCAGATCAGGGATGACCTCACCACAGTCTTGACAGTGTCAGTGACTTAAAGTGATTCTGGTTTATCACACTATATCTTGACAGAGAGGCCATCCTCAGTCTTCCATAGGGCAGTGATGGCATGGAACATGATGACAAGTTCCCCATAGTGCCAGAGTTGTCCCCTTGGGAAGGGGAGGCATGCAGTTTGTAGTTTAGAAGGCATTGCTGACAATCTTGAAGGAGTTATACTTCTCATGGCATATTCTCATCACAGATATGGTAGCATCAGCAAAATAGATGATGGCTTTTTTGGCTCCATGCTTCAACTGAGCCTTCACCTTCTCTAAGGTAGTAAAAAGAGGTAGTTAAATCCATAACTTACTCAGTATCAGCATTATCTATTTGATGCTGATTGGATCTTATTCCTGGATAATGGATGTGAGCTTCCCATTGTTACAATCAGTTTTGACAGTGCTCTTGAACTTGGAACATGTAGATCATTTAATTTAAGATCAAAGGGATCATTGATGTCAGCAGTATCCTTTTGCCTATGTTGAAAGCAGCACTGGTGACCAGATACCTAATATGGCCAAAGCAATTTATCCAACCTTCACACTCATGTCTTGGGGATGTGGCTAGCACTTCATAAAAAGGTATGTTTGTCAAGTGGGGAGAAGCTTATGTCAACTATATCTAAAGTGATAATTTGCTTTAGACATCAAGTTAGCATTCTAGTCTATTGATTTTTTTTATTTTAGTCTTTTGATTTTTGACAATTCATTTTCCCAGTTGCCTTACTTGTATCTTATCTTCTACTTTTAGTACACCCTGATAAATTCTCAGGCCAAATATGGCCTTTTATATATTATATTCAAATTACCCATTCCCCTGCAGATTGCTTTACTTTCAAGCTAGTGTCCAAGAGAGCTGAATCTCCTTATGAAGTTTCCAATCCTTTTAGGATGGGGAAAAAGGCTGTTACAATAGACCAACCCTAAGAACCTCACCCCATTTTGAGACCTGGGCTGTTGAGTTCGTTGCAACTGAGTAACATACTCTGTGCTCAGCCTTTCTTGGAAGTCCAGTGACAAGGAAGGTACTTGAGAATTGCTGAATCAGTAGCACCTGAAGACTGCCAGCATCCCTTTGTCTAATACAGCTTGAAAACAAAAGGGTCTAAGTCCTTTTACTAATACCTCATTTTGCTCTAAAATTTTCTTGGATGCCTGCATTCCTCAGCAATTTTCTGGAGGTGTTTATTAGAGCCTCTCTAGGAATAGTAGTCATAGAAGCTAGAGACAAAGAAGCTTAACTAACTTGAAATCAAGACCCTTTCTGGGCTCGCCTTCAGGGTAGTTAGAGGAGCCAACTCAAAGCCTGAATTTTCATCTTTGCTCAGATGATTACACCTTTAGGATTAAGATACTGCCATGTTGTAGGCAGGAAAAGAAAATAAGTTGCCCATGTTTTCTACTAGAAAATTACTTTGTCTTCTGAGAGCAGAAATTAATGACTTTTGCTCTCCATCCCCTACCTCAATTATTTGTTTTCACCAATCTGTTAAGGTGCTGGTTCCTGGGAAAAATTATGTAGAACTGAAATACACTTCAGGCATTTTTGCTTATCACTGAAAGCCAGCACCTAACACAGGGTTTGACACAGAGTATTTTCTAAAAGAATTCCATTGAGGAAATGAACATAATGGTATTGACCAGGTATTAATCAGAGATTGAACTATAGCTAAGCTAAAAATGACCTTAGTCTGGCAGTATAGCTGTTCTACAATGAATAGTTTGAGTGAGGAGGAAAGGAGTAGACTCCATTATATCTAAAATTCTACCCAGCACTCCAAACAGCTTGACCTGTACACAATGATCCATTCAAATAAGAATACCACAGCAAATGTGCTCCTGAATGCAGGAACTTAGGGTATGATTTAGGACATATATTGTTTTTCAGGATTGAGACATTTATCACACAGAGATCAGATGACACCAATATATGAGATCACCAGGTGCAAAGAAACATGACATTAAGCCTCTCCAAACAGGTGGCAAGCCACTACTGAAAAGGGCCAGGAGCTAAAAAAATCCCATCCACAGAGTACTTTGCATACAATGAACCCCTCTATGTCTTCAGATACACTTCTTTACCAATATGACTTTGTTCTTGGCACCTATCTTCCAATTACCAGCAGTAAGAGGAATTATAAAGGAAGACAGGCCTACAGGCTTGAGTTCCACAGGACAAAGAGAAATACCAATCCACGATTAGTCTTGGGAGAAGGAAAACACCCAGGAATCAGGAATGCGTTCTAATTACCACAGTTGCTCCATTTGGCCTGGCTGTGAAGCAGAGGAGAAACCTTAATTTTATCCCTTTTTAGCAAACCACTAAGTTTGGACATCCAATTATATCCTCCTCAGTCTATAATGTTTGTCTCACTAAGGAATGCTCTAGTACTGTGGATTCCGCAACAGCAGAACCACCTGGGAACTTGTTAGAAACCCAAGCTCTTAGGAATGTGATGGTTTTCACAACATGCATTCACTTCATTAAAACTCAGGTTGCTGGTTCACAGCCCCACAGCTTCTAATTCAGTAGTCGGGAATGGGGTAGGAAAATCCCCATCTCTCACAAGTTTCCAGGTGAATCTGGTGCTGCTGACCTGAGCATCAAACCCTAAGAACCACCACTCTAGTCTCATCGTTTGCACATAAACTAAATATGACCATAAATATTTGTTTGTTTGTTTTTAAGCCATTCCTTAAACTATCTGAAGTTGGCTCAGATGGTGGAAAGAAAGAGAGAAGTCAGAATGACTATTCCTGGAGTGACATTGTGTCTCCTCTGGCAGTGTCTGATCAGTCACTGGACTCCAGAGAGAATGAGGCTGACCTCCTAATTGCTGAGGTAATGGTGGTAGCAAAGACATTTTGAAGATAACATGCAGGCACAGCTGCATTTAAAGTATAGATAGTTATTGTTATTGCCAATTAAAGAAATAGGTGTTTTATGACACTTTCCTAGTAATGAAAAGGAAAGCCTACAAGTTAGAACATCCTTAAGAAATATTAACAGACTTTAATTGAAAGTGTAGGTTGTCAGTTATTATGTGCTGAGGCAACAAAATGAATAATAATTTTTTTCAAGCTGCCGAAAATAAGTGGCAAGAAATAAAACTATGAGTTGAGTTCTGTTGGATTGACTTTTACCCACAGTTCTTTATGTGTCAAAAAAGTTTGTATAAAGTCTCAGAAGCTTTTGCACCATTTTCGACTAAGGCATGAGATTCTGACAAGTGAATAGACTCTTTCCAGACCAATGGGTAACTGTTTTCTTGCATGAAGTTACTGAATTTTGTACTAAAAGATAGATATTCCAAAACCAGGACCCTTATATACTCTTCATAGGAAAAACTATGCTGAAACCTTTTAAGATCAGCGGTTAGTTAATGGCAAGTATTATTCTCAGAGAGAAATCAAAATGGTGTATTGGCAAAAGATCATATCAAGTGACAGTATTAGAGAACAAAATTATCAATGGTGTAGGTGGTAAACAAATTTAACACTTGTGCTTTCAGATATATAGTTACAGTGGGACAAAACCACTATGATTCGGAGTACAAATTAGCTATCAGCATGCTTCATGGGAGAAAAGTCACCAGTGATTTCTGTTTATTACTCAAAACCCATGGCATAAAAGTGGTTTTTTTTTCTATGGCAGATTGAACCATTATGAGCTACAACATAGATTGAGAAAGTGGTACTGGGTTCAGTTTTTCATTTTAACCAAGTCTGCAGCAAGCTATAGTGTAGTTAGATTAGCAAGAGTTTGTATTTTCATTCCAATCCTCACTACTTTCTTCAAGGAGAGCCGAGTTGCTGGCTAGCAATGCCTCCTTATCTTGATTCAGTATTGAATGAAAGTAAAAGTTGAAACCTTTATATAATGAGAATCAGACTGTCCACACAGAAGTATGAAGGCTGTCCAAGGTGGCAAGCTACTCAAAATGAATTTAAAAGTGTATGAGAAATAGTAATTCAACAATGAACACTATAAAAAGTATCTGAGAAGTCCCTATTATTTTAAGGTCAAATTCATGATATTAATTTGATAAGACTAGAATATCTTAAGTGTCTGAATTGTGGCTAAAAATGGTTCAGCCACCAAGATTTTTGTTCTTTATTTAGAAAGTTTTTTTAAAATTTGGCGTATTTCAAAGCACTATCCAAGTACTGTCAGGGAATAGAGGATTTCTTCCCAGAACTTCATGCAACCAAAGAGTAATTGAAAAATCTATTAACTTCTATGTCCCCAGTTGAAATAGCAATCTTTCAGTTTAGAAGTGATATACTTAATCAATAGTGTCTATATTAGTTAGGGTTCTCAAGAGAAACAGAATCAGCAGGAGATATCTGTAAATATAAAATTTATAAACGTGAACTCTCAGAGAGGCTGGCTGGCTGAAGCAGGAAGACTGATTGTCTCTTCTGAACCCTTCTTAAAAGGCTTCCAGTGATTAGATTAGGTGTCATTCATTGTAGAAGACACTCCTCTTAGCTGATTGCAAATGCAATCAGCTGTGGATGCCACCAACGTGGTCCTGATTTAAGTCCATGAAATGTCCTCATAGCAACAGACAGGTCAGCACTTGCCCAACCAGACAACCAGGCATCACCACCTGGCCAATTTGACACATGAACCTGACCATGACAGTGTCTAAATATGTGCTGAAAGTGTTGGGGGAGGAGTGAGTGGCTTTGTATGAAGATTAAAGAATATTTATTATGACAGCTCCATGTCTGGCAAGGACAAAACACCATTTTTCTGTTCAATAGAATATGTTTCCACATGATCAGTTAACCAGTGCATTCCATAAGTACCTCCAGTGACTAATAGAAATTAGAGCTTGGGGACACACATTATGTGCAAAGTATAATTTACATGTGCCATAATTTAAATGGCAAGCTTCTGGAGAAGCAGAGTTCCTTATCTATAGATTGTAATTTTGATTTGTTTGATGAATATGAATTCTGCTGCCCTTTAATAGAGAATGCTTCTGTAACAGAGGAGGCTGGGGAGGTGAGAAGGTGGGAAGGTAACAGAACTGCCCAGTTCATGAGGGACATGGTAAGCCCAGGGGAGATTTATTCATTGTTCTGGTCTTCATTGTTGTGGGGTCTTAATTAACTTATATTTCATACCTACTGCTTTGGAACGGTTAGCCTATGATCAGCAACTACTTGAATGGTTCCAGTAATTCCAGAAAGCTCAGCTGAAGATATACCAGTGCATGTATAAACTCTGAGGTAAGAATCAGCCCAAGAATGAGCCTTTCAGCCTAAGGATTCTTTTGCAAGGAACAGAATCAGATTTATTCTTAGGAAGACTATTCATTCAGATATTGATAGAATTAAAAGTAGTGACATATGGCCTTTAAACAATTTAAGTATGAATTATTGCAG
This sequence comes from Myrmecophaga tridactyla, assembly GCA_004026745.1. Taxonomy (NCBI): domain Eukaryota; kingdom Metazoa; phylum Chordata; class Mammalia; order Pilosa; family Myrmecophagidae; genus Myrmecophaga; species Myrmecophaga tridactyla. The sequence continues at coordinate 104,471 of PVIY010003021.1, forward strand.
TCTTGACCAGTAGAGAGAATACCAGTAGAGGTGAATACCCAGTGGGGCCAATCTGAATTTTCCCCTGCAGCATTATAAGCAGAAGCCAGAGAAGCCAATTCCACTGACTGCCTCATGAGGCAAAATGTTCAGCACTCAAGAACGAACTGAGTCCAGGGTTACCTTATACTGAGGGGAGAATCCTAAGGCTGGGGACTCAGATGGACATAGAGAATTACTGGAGGAACACTATGATTGGGGAGATAAAAATGTAAAGGAGAAGAATGTTCACCTGAGATAGTCTTAGGTGAAGAATAAGGTCTTAATTCTTCCCCAGTGATTAGGTATACACTAAAACTCGTTTAGATTACAATTTGGAATTCAAAACATATTGAGATGTTGCTTCTAAATTTTGCCTCAGAAAACATAGAGTTGACAAACTGGGGTAGACCAAAAGTAAAAGGCCAATAGATTTGAAGATAAGATTGCTTTACTATATTCAATTAGGAACCAAATCATCAGGACAAGATTAAAAATATGTACCATCCAGTGTGTTCATAATGACCAAGGATGGTTTGTTTTAAGAGCACAAGGATGGTTTTATCAGACCATGCTTTACCAAGAAGATAAGAAAAGCTCTGCAATAATAGCGTTTGATTACATTTAATATCTAGTTTCCATCCAAGTAATAATCACTGACTGGACCTAATGGGTACAGGAGTCCTGATCTGACCTACTCAGAGCACCTTATAAATGGTTACTGTCATGAATTAACTGAATTTAGGGTAAAGCCCCAGAAATTAGTTCATGCAGAATAATCTTAGGGAAGAGGTAGAAGAGTCTTCTTTCTTTATTCCCACAGGGAGTTTGTTCCACTTGATTTATTTAGAGGATCTCAGTCCTTTAAGTAAACTGGAGGTGTCAGACAGTAGTAAGATCCCAAGCATTAGTCAAAATAGCCAACCCATTAAATTGGATAGATGAAAATATTAATGGTCAAAGAGAGGGAAGGGTAAGGGGTATGGGATGTATATATATTTTTCTTTTTATTTCTTTTTCTGGAGTGATACAAATGATCTAAGAAATGATCATGGTGATGAATACATAACTATGTTATGATATTGTGAGCCATTGATTATACACCATGTATGGACTGTATGTGTGTGATGATTTGCCGATAAAAATATTAAAAAAAAATTGCAAACCCAGCATTTGAGCTGCCCTAAGTGTTTGAATTAATGTACGCTATTTTAAAGCTTCCTTAAACTCTATACAGCTGTATGCTCTGCTTTTGCAGAGCCATCACCTCAAAGCAAAGGCCCAAATTCACTTTTTTCCTTAAGTGCTTTTAGAAATATTACACTTTTCTAAAATTATTAGAAATAATTGTTTTCATTTAAAATCTTAATACCTCCCCCAGTTATAACCTAACCTCAGACAATGGGTCTGTGATTCATAGAATGCCCAGGATAAGGTTCTTCTGCCAGGAGACTCAGCCTTTAGTGTGGTAAGAGGCAGACATAACCATCAGGAAGAACACTGATCATGGATGCAATGGTTACAAGAGTCCATATCAGGGCAGATGAAAGCAAGTTGACCAAAGGCTAAAGGAAATGAGGCTAAACTCCCACTTGTACTTTGTTTCTCCCTGTTTGAAAAAAAGGCAAATAATGACTTAAATGGCTGTTTGCCCCACTTTAGCATACCTTTGTATCACACTGAATTATCTAAAAACTTCCAACTTTGTAAGAAAATTCTTGAGGGATAAGGGCGGCCCTTCTGAGGTAAACAGCTTCAGCAGCTTTTGGATAAACATCTTCCCTAGAAAACAGCCCAGTAGCAGTCTTCCTACTGAGTCTTCCAAATTCATAAGGACCAGCTTATTGGGAAAGCCTGAACTTCTTTATGACTTCCCTGGATACGTTTAACCCTACATTACGTTAGAAGCCTGAGAATTCAGTTCCTTCCTTGGGCTGGCCTCTTAAACCTTTTAAATAGTCTTCAAAATTAACTCCCTACTCTTTCAGCAAGTACAGAGCAGCTGGCACTTCTAGAACATGTGTCTTAAGATTTATTCACACAGGTAACTCAATCAGCCTTATTCCTTAGTTCTTTCCTTGGCAGCAAATGCTTAATTCCTGAGGAAAGATTTTACTCTCTCTTTCTCTTTAACAACTCACTGAATTGCTCTTGAGGCCACCAGTTCCCCTGAATTTGAGATCAAAGGCATCAGTCCCAGCAACATCCTGTTTTATAATCCCTTTTACTCCTTTCACTGACTTTAGGTCCAGGCAGGGCTGGTTTCTAATTTTCATTCCAAACTTCACCTCTCCTCTCATTTAACACTTGATACCAGGCTACTCTCATTTTTCTCTCTTGAAATTCTTGTTCTCCCTATTTTGCCACCTTCTAAAACAGCACCTTTTTCACTGTAGACCCTTATTGTCCCACCAAGGACACATTATCTTAGTTTGTGATAGTCTTTCCTATTAGTTCCTATAATTTCTCCCACTAACTTCCTCAGATACCAACTAGATCAGCACTAGTTGCATTTTCTTTCCTAGCATGCAGACACCTCCTCAATGCCTTTCAGCATCTTCCTCTGCAGCTAGGCTCCAAGAATGTTCTTTAGATAAAACGATGCTAAAGGCAGCCCAGCTTACTGCTTCTTCCCTTGTTTGTGAACACCTATCCTTGCATGGTTTGTAGACATGAATCCTTCCTTCTACAAACAAGTTATTCCCTCTACACAGGTTCTTATTTTTCAGTAGTCTAGGGCGAAGCCCATGCCATAGGTATTTTTAAGAGCTCCTGAGTTGATTTTAATTTAACTCAGAACCACTATCTATGCTTTTCTTTTTTTTTGCAATTTTATTGATATATACACACACCATACAAACTATCCAGAATATATAATCAGTGGCTTACAGGATCATCACATAGTTGTGCCTACATCCGCATGATCAATTTTGAATCATTTTCATTACACCAGAAAACAAAGAAGAATAAAAAATGAAACCCAAATCCTCCCATACCCCTAATCCACCCCTATTGTTGACCCATGGTATTGGTGTGGTACATTTGTTACTGTTGTTTAAAGAATTTGAAGATATTACTGTTAACTCTTGTCCATAGTTTGCTATAGGCATATTTCCCCCATATACTTCTTTGTTATTAATTCCTTGTAATAGTGTCATATATTTGTGCTAGTTCATGAAAGAATGTTTTTATGTTTGTTTTTTTTTATATTTGTACAGTTAATCACAGTCATAGTCCACCACAAGATTCACTGTTATACATCCCCATGTTTTAACCTCCAACTATTCTTCTGGTGACATACATGACTCTAAACATCCCCTTTCCACCATATTCACACACAATCACTATTATTATTTATTCTCACAATAACATGCTACTGTCATCTCTATCCATTTCCAAAAATTTAATTTCACCCAAGTTAAATTCTGTGCATATTAAACAACATCTCCCCATTCTTTAGGCTCATTCTGTATCCTGATAGCCTATAATCTGTATTTTATGCCTATGAATTTATGTAATATAATTAGTTCATATCAGTGAGAGCATAAATTATTTTTCCTTTTGTGTCTGACTTATTTCACTTAGCGTAATGTTGTCAAGGTTCATCCATGTTGTCCTCTGCTTCAGGACTTCATTCCTTTTTACTGATGAATACTATTCTGTCATATGTATATACTGCATTTTGTTTATCCATTCATCTGTTGATGGACATGTTTATTTTATTAATGGTGCTGGAAATGCAGTATACCATATATGGGTTGACCTTTTTTTTTTGGGGGGGTGAGTGCATGGTCCAGGAGTCAAACCATGGAAGGCAAGCATTGTACCACTGATCCACCTATGCACCTATGGGTTGGTTTTATAAAGGGAATTTATTAAATTGCAAAGTTACAGTTCCAAGGCCATAAAAATATCCAGACTAAGGTATCCAAGGAAAGATAGCTTCATTCAAGGGAGGCCAATGGGCTGTTCATCTTTTTATTGTTGAATAATAGGGTTTCATTATATATTCTGGATATCAAATCCTTATCTGATATATTGTTTCCAAATATTTTCTGCCAAGGGGTGAAAAGTTGGCTGCCTTTTCACCCCTTTGAAGCACAGAAGTATTCAGTTTTGAGGAGGTCCCATTTATCTGGGTTTTTTTCTTTCATTGCTTGTGCCTTGGGTGTAAGGTCTAGGAAACTACCTCCTATTACTAGCTCTTGAAGATGTTTTCCTATATTTTCTTGTAGGTCTTTTATGGTACTGGCTCTCATATTCAGGTCTTTGATTCACTTTGAATTAATTTTTGTATAGGGGATGAGATAGGGGTTGTCTTTCATTTTTTTGGGGGGTGTGGATATCCAGTTCTCACAACACCATTTATTGATGAGACTGTTCTGACCCAGTTGACAAATTTGGGAGTCTTGTCAAAAAATCAATTGACCATAGATCTGAGGATATTTTTCTGAACTCTCAATTTGACTCCATTGATCAATATGTCTATCTTTATGCCAGTACCATGCAATTTTGACCATTGTGACTTTATAATATGTTTTAAAGTCAGGAAGCACGTGTCTTCCCGTTTCTTTTTCATATGTTTTTTGCTATTTGAGGGCCCCCACCCCTCCAAATAAATTTGTTATTTAGCTTTTCCATTTCTGTAAAGTAATCTGTTGGAATTTTGATTGGTATTACATGAATCTGTAGATCAATTCGTAAAGAATTGATGTCTTAATGACATTTAGCTTTCCAATCCATGAACGTGAGATATCTTTCCACTTATTTAGGTCTTCTTTGAGTTCTTTTAGCAATGTTTTGTAGTTGTCTATGTATAGGTCCTTTGTATCCTTAGTTAAATGTATTCCTAGATGTTTATTTGTTTTAGTGTTATTGTAAATGGAATTTTTTTCTTGATTACCTCCCTAGATAGCTTATTATTAGTGTATAGAAACACTACTGATTTTTGAATGTTGATCTTGTATCCTGCCACTTTTTGAACTCATTTGTTAGCTCAAGTAGCTTTGTCATAGTTTTTTCAAGATATTAAAAACATAAGATCATGTCATCTGTAATAGTGAGTTTTACTTCTTTCTGGTCTGGATGTCTTTTATTTTTTTTCTTGCCTAATTTCCCTAGATAGAAATTCTTGCACAATGAGCTAACAAATGAGTTCAAAAAGTGGCAGGATACAAGATCAACACTCAAAAATCAGTAGTGTTTCTATACACTAATAATAAGCTATCTAGGGAGGTAATCAAGAAAAAAAATTCCATTTACAATAACACTAAAACAAACAAACATCTAGGAATAAACATCTAGGAATAAACAAATAAACATCTAGGGATCTTTTTCCGATCTAAGAGAGAAAGGTTTCAATCTCTTGCCATTGAATACAATGTTAACTTTTTTTTTTTTAATATATTTAGGCCCTTTATCATGGTGAGGAGGTTTTCTTTGATTTTTATCCTTTGAAGTTTTTTCATCAAGAAAGGATGATGATTTGAGAAATGCCTTTTCTGTATCAATCAGTATGACCGTATGGTTTTCCCTTTTGACTTGTTGCTATGGTATATTACATTAATTGATTTTCTTGTGTTGAACCATCCTTGCATACCTGGAATAAAACCTACTTGGTCATGGTGTATAATTCTTTTAATGTGCTGTTGAATTTGATTTGCAAGTATTTTCTTGAGGATTTTTACATCTATATTCATTAGAAATTGATTTTGTTAGAATGATGTTGACTTCATTGAATGAGATAGTGTTCCCTTTTCAAATTTTTGGAAGAATCTAAGCAGGACTGATATTAATTCTTATTGGAATGCTTGGTAAAATTAAACTGTGATGCCCTCTGGACCTGGGCTTTTCTTTGTGGGAAGATTTTTGATGACTGATTCAATATATTTACTTGTGATTGGTTTGTTGAGGTCTTCTATTTCTCCTTGAGTCAGTGTAGGTTGTTCATATGTCTCTAGGAAATTGTAGGGTTCATTTAAGTAGTTTAGTCTGCTAGCATACATTGTTTATAGTATCTTCTTATGATCTTTTTTATTTTTTCAGGGTCCAAGATAATGACTTCCCCCTTTCTGCTTTTGTTTATTTGCATCTTCTCTCTTTATTTTTTTTCAGTCTAGTTAAGGATTTGTTAATTTTATTAATCTCAAAGAACCAGCTTTTGGTTTTATTGATTCTCCCTATTGTTCCTTCATTTGCCATTTCATTTATTTCTGTTTTAATCTTTATGATCTTTCCTTCCGTATGCTTTGGGATTAGTTTTCTGTTCTTTCTCTAGTTTCCTTAGTTCTTCAGTTAGGTCTTTGGTTTTAGCTCCTCCCCCCCCTTTTTTTTGCTTGGGCAGGCACTGGGAATCAAACCTGGGTCTCTGAAACATGATCTTTATTCCTTTTTAATGTCAGCATTTAGGGCTATAAATTTACCTCTCAGCACTGCTTTCACTGCATCCCATGGTTTTGATATGTTGTGTTCTTATTTTCATTCACCTTGAGGTATTTAATGATGTCTCTTGCAATTTCTTCTTTGAAATTGGTTTGCTTTGATTTGATTTGCTTAAGAATGTATTGTTTAACCTCCATATACTTGTGAAATTTCTGGATCTCCAGTTGTATTGTTTTCCAGCTTCATTCCATTATGATCTGAGAAAGTACTTTGCATAACTTCAGTCTTTTTAAATTTATTAAGACCTGTTTTGTGCCCCAGGATGTGGTCTATTCCAAAGAATGTTCCTTGAGTACTTGAGATAAATATATATCCTACTATTTTTTATTTTTTATTTTATTTTTTTAAATACCAAAAAAACACCAAATGCAAACATTCCTATTTTGATCATTCTGTTCTACATATATAATTAGTAATTCACAATATCATCACATAGTTGCATATTCATTATCATGATCATTTCTTGGAACATTTATATCCTGCTATTTTGAGGTGCAATATTCTATATATGAATATAGTTCATTTATCTTAATATTAAGGTTCTCTGTGTCCTTATTGATCCTTTGTTTAGATATTTCATCTAAAAAACATCTAAGAACATATCTAAGAGAGTGGTATGTTGAAATCTCCCACTATTATTGTAGAGACATCTGTTACTCTCCTGAGTTTTGCCTGTGTTTGCCACTGTCACACAAAAGGCAATGTGATATTTGTGGCCACCTTATTTATAGGTTTGAATTCACTGACAACACAGACTTCAGTGATATAAAAACAGATTTTATTAGGAAAGTAATTAAAAGAAAGTAGTTAAAAGAGCTTTCAAAAATAAGGCATAGTTACATCACCAGATAAGATGGCACCAACACCTGAGGAGAAGTGCTGTAGTGTTACAGAAGCAGCATTCCAACTCTCATTAGTAAAAATCCACAGCAATCTTGGAGACAGCATTCAGAGTCTCCTTAGTTAAGATTCACAGCTGAGCATAAGATTCTGATGAGGTGCTCTCCCTCTCTCTTAAGATTCTTCTTTCCCTTCTTCTTCTCCTGTTTCTCCTCTTTCTTTCTTCTTCTTCATAAGATTCTCCTCTCTCTCTCTCTCTCTCTCTCTCTCTCTCTCTCTGTCTTTCTCTCTCTGCCTCTCTGTCTCTCTCTCTCAACTGCTTGCATGCAGTTTTTATGATATCTTCACACAATAGTGGCCAAATTCCATTAGCTTATGTGACCAGGCCCAATTGGGTCCTCTGGGAACTAGCTAGGGACTGAGAGAAGTTTCCTGGGACTTTATCAAAGTACACCTCCTTCCTGGAGGGTAGCCAGTCCTCCCAGCTAGAGTGCACATCTCAACTATTTCTTATCAAGGTCACAAAATAGCAACATCAGTTGTATGCAATGGCAACATCAGTTGAACAGAACAGATTCGACAAATTTATCTTTCCTTTACAGTCATGTGTACTTTGGGGCACCTTGATTAGGTGTAAATATTTATGCTTGGTATTTCTTCTTCGTGAATGCCCTTTTTATTAATATATTGTGTCCTTCCTTGTCTGTTATAACTTTTTTTAATTTAAAGTCTATTTTATCTGATATTAGTACAGTTTCCCCAGCTTTTTGTTTTGTTTTGTTGTTGTTGTTGTTTATTACTGCTGACATGGAATATCTTTTTCCATCCTTTCATTTCAGTCTATTTTTATCTTTAGGTCTTAGGTCTAAAATGAGTCTCTTATAACAAAACAATACACATTTGGATCATATTTTTTTTATCCATTCTGCCAGTCTGTTTCCTTTTCTCGGGACGTTTAATCCATTAGCATTCAATGTTATTACTGTAACAGCCATCTTTACTTCAAACTTTTTGTCTTTCAGCTTTTAGTTATCAGATCTATTATTTTTCTCTCTTCTTATCCTTTCACTTATCTTTACTGATAATCATCACTTCTATACTCTTCTCCAAGCCTCTCTTTTTTGTCTTAATTTTTTCAGGCTGCAGAACCTCCTTTAGTATTTCTTGCAGGGCAAGTCTCTTGTTAACAAATTCTCTCAGCTTTTATTTATCTGTGAATATATAAGCTATCTCTCAGTTTTAAAGGATAACTTTGTTGGATAAAGAATTCTTGGCTGGCAATTTTTCTCTTTTGGTATCTTCATACCATTGCCTTCTCACCTCCATGGTGTCTGAAGAGAAGTTAGTGCCAAGCCTTATGTGGCTTCCCTTCTGTGTGGTGAATCACTTTTCTGTTGCCATTTCCAGGATTCTCTCCTTCTTTTTGGCATTTGACTGTCTTATTAGTATATGTCTTGGAGTGGATCTGATCCACTTTATTCAAATTATACATTGGGCTTCTTGGATTTGCACATTTATATCTTTATAAGAGTTGGAAATTTTCAGCCATTATATCCTCAAATATTCTTCCTGGTCTTTACTCTTCTCTTCTCCTTCTGGGACACATATACTGCATATATTTGCATGCATAATGTTGTCAATTATTTCCCTGAGACCCAGCTCTAATTTTTCTATTTTTTTCTCCATTTGTTTTTTGTGTATTTGAGGCCAGTTGCTCTCTCCACTAGTTCATATATTCTTTCTTCTGCCTCTTCAAATCTTCTGTTGTTTGTCTGTAGTATATTTTGAATTCTATCTACTTTATCTTTCATTTCCATAAAGTCTGCTACTTTTCTATGTAATCTTCAAAATTCTTCTTAATGCTCTCCTAGTTCTTTTATATATCCTTTATCTCTTTAACCATTTTATTGAAATTATTTGGGAGATTGGCTTGATCTTCATTAAATGTTCCAAATTCTGTAATCCTTCAGACTTTTAAATTTGATTATTTGGTTTAGCCATGTCTTCTTGTTTCTTAATGTGTGTTGTAATTTTTTGCTGGTTTCTGGGCATCTGATTATCTTGATAAGATAATTTTGAAAGTTGGTTTCCCTCTCATCTAAGATGCCTTTTTTATTGGATTCATGTGAAAGTTTCCTTTGGCACTAGGCTCATTAGTATTTCACAGTCAAACCATGGGACTACAAACCCATACCAAGAGCCCTAGAGATAGTGTCAGGAAAATAGCTTCTCAGAGTGCACTTTTCCAGCCAGTTGCAACAGATGGCACTTTCAGTAATCTATTCCCCACAGTCCTCCACAGCTAAACTATTTTCTTATCCCTCCAACTCCTCTGTTTTTATAGTGAGCAGGATAAAGGCCAGCAGTATTGTGGGTGCCTGTCCAGAAAGGACAAAGGCTCTGGGTCACTACCATCCTGTTTCACCAGTGAACAGTTGAGACAAGAGCCTCCCTGTCATCTCAGACTGCAGCCCACAGTCTGGGGTTGCCCCAAGTATGTTTGGGGCTTTTAGCTGCCAGTATGGGGAAGGGTGCCTGGGGCTACAATGGAGCTCAGTTACTCGCTGCAGCTTCTCTGTGGAAATAGTAGGAGTGCAAGTGCCCTGAGCTTAGGTGCAGACAAGTTCAAAGCTGAAAGACCCAGAGGGTCACACTCTCTGGCCAGCAGCTGGAACCAGACTGTGCCATGCCCCATACTTTTCCTTAGTGGAGAGCCTCCCTGTCTCTCCCAGCCCTCTGTAGCTAGTCAGCTGAGGCTAGCTGTACCTGGATCTGCTGGCCTCATGGCTGCTGGGCCACAGTCTCTGAGTTTGTGGAACCAATGGAGCTGTGCGCTCCTGAGCTGCCATGTGGAAAGGTTATAGGCTGCAGAACTGAGAGTATCAACTTCACTGGCCAAGAATTTGCCTGGGACAGTGCTATCTGCCAGCTTCAGGGGTAGAGGATGGGCAAAGGGAACTGTAATAGATACCTGTCTCTTGCTGCAGCCTCTCAGTTTGTGAGATCAATGGAGGCACGGGCCTCTGAGCTCTTGTATGTAAAGGTTCCAGGCTATAGAACCAAGAGGGCCAAACTTGCTGGCTCTGAGTTGGAGCCAGATTGTGCTGCATCTCACCAGCTGGTGAGAACTAAGCTGACCCACAGCTCAGGGGGAAGGAGGGGCACCAGATGCCACAGTTGAGCTCACTCAACACAATTCCTCAGTCATTTTCCTCCATTTCTTGTCCAGCTCCTCATATGTCTCAATGGTCCTTCCCTGGTTTCCTGAGCCCCAGAACTGCTGCTTTGAATAATTCCAGCTTGTTTTCTAGGAGCTTTTGATGAAAGAGTGAGATGTGACCATCCTTATCCACCATCTTCCTGGAAGTCTCTACCTATACCTTCTTTACTTATAGAACAAGTGCACACAAGGTCTTTGCAACAAAACAACCATAATAAACTACACTCTCAAGTTAGATTTTGTATTGAAACTTGCATCAAGTATGAGCTCTCTCTGACCTCCACCAGTCTCTTAAAAGTTATTGACCTCGCTCAGGATGTACTTCTCAAGGTAATTAATGCCACAGCTGAAGAAAAGACCTCTGTTCCTTTTAGCCTAATGATTATCTACTCTACTTTCAGTTAAATATTGTGATGGTCAAAAGCTTTTGTGTTAAATTAAAAAATAAACATCCCTGTTTCAATCAAAGTCTATTTTCTGTTGATAGTAGACATTCTATTAAAAAGGCTTAATGAGAAGCCACAGGGAAGTTTTCTTTGGTTTTGAATAAACAACCAAGTCTTTTCTTTTTCAAGTAATGGAAGATGAGTACAGAGATAGTCTCTACTCCCACAAACCAAAAAATACCAAGAGAAGTGCCTAATATTAGAGAATATAAATAAAGCTCAGATGCAAAGAATCTTTGAGCCTCTGTTCACAAAGCAGTTTCTATACCCCCCCCCAACTCCACCCCTCATGTCACCTTGTTAAAGGAGCTACATGTCCTTAAGGTCTTTGCCCAACTTCTGAGTTCTGCAGGATGTGGATGACACTGCTTCTTGTCTAGTTGGATACTGCCCCCTAACCCAGAACAATGCTAAATAAAAGAACATCCATCAAGAAATCTTCCCAGCTTCTGGATCTTGATTTTTACAAAGGAAACCAATAATACAATGGTATTGCTAGGAAAATAAACAGTCTGGACATGCCAAATGCAGACAGAATTCATAAAGAATTATTTATTTCCATCACCTCTCTCACTAAATCTCTTTTTTATGCATTGTCAACAAAAAACTTTAACAACATATTTGTACAGGATTTTCAGTTTATAATAGTGTTCATGTGCATTATCAAATAAGAAAATGGTTTTGCTGTGAGAGATGCATATGAAATAGAACAAATAGATTAATACGTTTTTAATTAGCAGAACCCAACCTATAAAGATTCCATTGCGATATGTAGGAATGTAGAATCTTAAACATAGTTAACATTTATTGAGCACTTACTACATGCAGATACTGTGCTAGTAGGCATTTTGCATTTATTTTCTAATCTTGCGAACAGGTCATGAAGTGAGTCACTTTACAATGCTCATTTAATAGTTGAAGAAAGCGGTTGAATCCCATATTTAGTAAACCTGGACAAGAACCAAAGTCTGACTCTAAAGACATGCAAACTCTCTCTCTCCCTCTCTTTTTTTTACTTGAGGTGAAATTCACACAACGGAACCATTTTAAAGTGAACAATTCAGTGACATTTAGTACATTCACAATGATATGAAACCATCACCTCTATCTTCAAAACATTCCCATCACTTCAAAGTAAAACCCCTTTCCTATTAAGCAGTTTTTCTCCCTTCCCACTGCCTCTAGCTCTGGCAACCACAAAGCTGTGCTCAGTCGTTATGGAAAGATATATTCTGGATATTTCATATAAACGGAATCATGCAATATGTGATCTTTTTTGTCTGGATAATGTTTCACTTAGGATAAGGTTTTAGGGGTTCATTCATATTGTATCATGTATCAGTAATGCAGTCCTTTCTATGGCTGAATGATATTTCATAGTGTGTGTGATTGTATATATATAAATCACAATTTATTCACCCATTTGAGGATACTTAGTTATTTCCACCTTTTGACCATTGTGAATAGTTTTGCTATGAACTTTTGAATACCTGTTTTCGGTTCTTTGGGTATATGTCTAGAAGTAGAAATACTGGATTACATGAGAATTCAATTTTAACTTTTTGAGGAATTGCCAAATTATTCTCCATAGTAGCTGAACCATTGTACATAGCCATTGAAATATACCAACACTAGTTATTTTCCATTTTTTTTGAGTTATAACCTTTCTGGTGTGTGGTTTCTCCTTGCAGTTTTGATTAGCATTTCCCTAATGACTAATCACTGGATATCTTTCATATACATGTTGGTCATCAGTATATATTCTTTGGATAAATTTCTATTTGAGCCTATTTTTTTTCATTTCATTTTATTATTCATTTATTTATTTTATTAGAGAAGTTGTGGGTTTACAGAAAATTTATGCATAAAGTACATGGTTCCCATATACCATTTCAAGTTTATTAACACCTTGCATTAGTGTGACATTTGTTACAATTGATGAGGACACATTTTTATAATTGTACAATTAATTAGTACAAACTTAGGGTTTACTGTTTCTGTTGTACAGTCCCATGTATTTTTAAAGTTTTTATTCTAGTAACATATATAAGCTAAATTTTTTTCCCTTTTAGCCACATTCAAATATATAATTTAGAGCTGTTATTTACATTCCCAATGTTATGCCACCGTCACCACCATCTAATAGTAAAACTTTCCCATCATCCCAAATAGCTCTGCACAATTTAAACATCAAGCCCCTAGTCCCTATCTCAATCCTGTCCCCTGGTGATATATTAGCCATTGTTTTTTTCACATATGCCCTTTATTGTATTGAGAAAGTTTCATCGATTCCTAGTTTTTAAAGTGTTCTTATAAAGAAGCAGTGCTAGATTTTGTCAAATGACTTTTCTGCATTAATTGAGATAATCATGTGCTTTTCTCCCCCTTCATTCTGTTAGTGTCGTGTAGTATATTAATCGATTTATCTTATGTTGAACCGCCCTTGCACACGTGGAGTAAATCCCACTTGATGCTGGTGTATAATTCTTTTGATGTGCTGTTGGATTCAGTTTGCTAGTATTTTGTTGAGGACTTTTGCATGGTTATTGATAAGAGATATTGGTTTATAATGTTCTTTTCTTGTAGTATCTTTATCCGGCTTTGGTATGAGGTTCGTGTTGACCTCATAATATGAATTGTGGAGTGTTCCCTCTTTTTCAACTTTTGGGAAGGGTTTGAGTAGAATTAGTGTGAATTCTTCTTGGGATGTTTCGTAAAATCCACCTGTGAAACCATCTGCTCTGGACTGTTCTTTGTTCAGAGGTTTTGTATTGTGATTCAGTCCCTTTATTAGTTAATGGTTTGCTGAGGTCATATGTTTCTTCTTGAGTCAGTGTACGTAGCGTGTGTGTGTTTCTAAGAATTTGTCTATTTCATCTAGGGTATATAGTTTTTTGGCATACACTTGTTCATAGTCGCCTCTTATAAAATTAAAATCCTTTTAATTTCAGTAGGGTCAGCAGTAAAACCATTTTCATTTCTGATTTTAGTTACTTGTGTCTTCTCTCTTTTTCCTTTGTTAATATAACTGAAGGTTTGTCAATTTTCTTTTCAAAGAACCAACTTTTGGTTTGTTGATTCTCTCTACTGTTTTTGTTGTTGTTGTTGTTTGTTTTTTCAAAACAATACTTTTCATTTATCTTCATTCTAATCCTTGTTATTTCCTTCCTTCTACTTGCTTTTGGTTTTCATTTGCTCTTCTTTC